>CAJHQP010004343.1:0-56499 GCA_905132765.1 Moricandia arvensis | reverse complement strand
ATTAACTTTGCATCTTTTGTGAAAACTCTATTTTGCGAATTTTGACAGAGAACTTAATTTTGCAATTTTGACAGAAAACACACAGTTTGCGATTTTGGTAAAAATACGATTTTACGGTTTTGGTAGGAAAAAACAATTTTCTAGTTTTGACGGAAGAAACGCGATTTCCGATTTTGAAAGTGGAAATAAAGATTTTTCTAGGTTTGACAAGAAGACACATTTTTTTGGTTTTGACGAGAAAATAGTTTTCTTTTTTTCCGGTTTTGGCGGAAACACACGATTTGAAATTTTGGCAAAAAGTACAATTATGGTTTGGTGGGAAAACACCATTTTATGGTTTTGGCAGGCAAAAACAATTTTACATTTTTTTTGGTTTTGGCAAGAAATTAAGTTTTTTACGGTTTTAGGAAAAAATAGTGATTTTATTTTTGACAGGAAAGCGCTTTTTACGTTTGTGGTGGAAATACGATATTATAGTTTTGACGGAAAAACACAATTTTACGATTTTGGCGAGAAAGCGAGATTTTCCGGTTTTGTCGACCAATTAGATTTTCCAGTTTTGACAAATATAAAAGAAAATAAGAGAAGAATCACATTGTATATCTTCATGAGTATTTTCTTGTGGAGATAATATCTAGGGTTCCGAAGGATTCTCTGGCTCTACCTCAAAAGGATGAAATGCTCTTATTAAAAAATAAGAAGGGAGACTTGAGAAGAAAACTGTTTTTATCATGTTAAGAGATTCGTCAAAAAAATTCATGTTAAGAAATAATAGGGTATATTAAGTTAGACTTGGTTGATCTCCACGGTATTCACAACGACAACATTGTAGAGGTAATAAGTCTGTTCATCCTCAATGATCTTCTTTCTTCATATTCAGAAGAAAAAGCCCCGTACGACGCATTTTTCACCGCGACGGCCTATTGTTATTCATCACCATAGAAGAAAGTTTGCTTGTTTGGATTCCAAATATAATTCTGATACCTACAATCTTCATACAATAAAGAGTACAAAATCTTGAGGGTCAATCAATAACCAACGAGGGATCATATCCCTTGGGCCGGATTCAAATAATGTCTCATGCACTGTCACCTAGTCAACTCTAAAGTTGGAAGCATGATCTTCTAAACCGGGAGAAAAAAGCCCAACATAATCAGGAAAGGAATACCTCTCCCTCCACCCTCTGATCTCCTCCACTCTGATCACAGAAGAGGGTTCCACCTTGCAGAGCATAGTGGTGGAATATGATATCGACACCACTACTACTTACTGAGGCAATCGATGGGTCCGACGAGCTATCAGATCCGGAAGCACAGAGATGAGTTTTTGATGTAAGGCTAAGTTATCAGAGGCTTCACAAAACTCTTGAATGAACAGATCACGGATAGATAGTATGATGACAATGGGTCGAAAAACACCACAAAGGCTGCGAATGGCCTTTGATACAACTCAAAAGCCTAAGTCTAAGTGAATCTACACAAAGACAGAGACTCACACGTTCCTAGCTAAGGAATTCACCTTATAAGCATAGAGAAACAAGAAACAAGCATAAAAGCCTCAGAAGAGAAAATTTTATTTTTATTTTTATTAGACACAAAGTGTCCCACATTGGATATTGGAAGGGATCCTTAGTAGTATATAAGATATATGGGCCATTCCACTTATCACCAATTGGTTTTAGGTTGGAAGCCCATCTAACTTAACACGGCATCAGAGCCCATGATCCACAAAGTCCAATCCGATCCTCATCGATCTGGCCCAAAGATGGCCCATCGATCCTATCCCGAACATTCCGAGATTGGCGCTCAAAGAACCATCATCTCGAGGGGGCGTATTAGACACAAAGTGTCCCACATCGAATATTGGAAGGGATCTTTAGTAGTATATAAGATATATGGACCACTCCACTTATCACCAATTGGTTTTAGGTTGGAAGCCCATCTAGCTTAACATAATCCACCTTATAAGCATAGAGAAACAAGAAACAAGCATAAAAGCCTCAAAAGAGAAAATTTTATTTTTATTCAATAATCAAATATGCCTTTACAATAAGTTGAAAGGAGCTTTATATAGCTCGTGTACAAGCTTATTGTACTCAAATGACATAAAATAAAAAGAAGAATTTCAGCATAAAAGAAAGGAATAATTTGGCTGGTCAAAAGGCTAATAGCAAGGGAATGAAATCAGCTCATTATGGAGTGTGTTGACCACGTTTTAACTTATTTTAATCACAACCTTTGTTTCTGATAAGGAGGTTTAAGAGGTGGCATGTTGCTGCGGGAAGACAGCTGACTAAAATGAACCATAGTGTTGATATCTTTTAGGTTCATCGGAGTCCAAATATGGTAAGTCTTGTCTCTTTTGTATTTTGAAGCACTGTGAATAATCATGAGTAATTTAAACCTTCCAAAAACTTCATTTTCTTGTAGAGACTTTCTTAGATGTGATCTGGTCCTGAATGAGCTTTGGAGTTTATGAGCCATGGGTATCATGACTGCATCATTTCCTCTTTCTTCAAAATGTTTTGTCCTCAAAACTTGTTCATACGACATTGTGGTGTCACATGAATGTTGTTCGACCTCCTCTGATGGCTCTTATTTTTCAGTGGAAATTGTAGACAATGAAGACTTATTTGGTGGTTCAGGCTCTTTGGGTAGAGAGATAATGGGAACTTTGAGTTTTGGTGTTGCTGGTGGTGCACGCTTGCGGACTAGTCTTCTACCATAACGCTCTTAGATATCTTCAGGGAAATATGTTGGTATGTACCTCTTGTCCATGATGATCTTTAGAACTTCCCAACTAATTATAGCTGTCTCATTGTAGTACCAGCATTCTTCATCTTCAATATCCCACCATGTTGCTGCTTCTCCTTGTAGTTGACTGATGGCCAAAGGTAGTCTCTCATGTGATGGAATTTGATTTTCCCAAATACAACTATCAATGTGTGCAGTCCAAGAAAGGTATGCTTCTGGATCATATCCTCCACAGAAAACTTTTGGCCTTAACATAAACCAAGGGATTTTTTGATAAAAAAACTTAGCAAAGACAAAACAGAAAAGAAGCAAAGATGTAAGAAGACTTTTTCCGTATTTTTTTTTGAGAAAATAATGAGAAGAAAAACAACATGATAGATGATAAGAGCTTTTAGGTCTGATCCCAAAAATGATGTAAACCTAAACTATCAAAGGCTTCAAAAAACTCTTGAATGAACAGATCACAAATATATAATATAATGATGATGGGCCTAAGAACACACCAAAGGCTGCAGATGGCTTTTGATACAGCTCACAAGCCTAATTCTAAGTGAATCCACACAAATACAAAGACTCACACGTTTCCTAGCTAAGGAATCCGCGTTATAAACATAGAGAAACAAGAAACACGCATAAAACCCTCAAAAAAGAAAACTCTGTTTCGACTCAATAATCAAGTTTGTCTTTACAATGAGTTGAAAGGAGCTCTATATAGCTCGTGTAAAATATTATAGTAGTTAAAAGACATAAATAAAAAAGAAGTATTTAAGAAAAATCAAATTTAAAGAGTGGAATGATTTGACTGGTCAAAAGACTAATATCAAGGGAGTGAAATTAGCTCATTATGGAGTGTGTTGACCATGTATTTAACTTCTTTGAATCAAAACCTTTGTAGTTGATAAGGAGGCTTAAGAGGTGCCCTGTTGTTGGGGAAAGCAACTGACTAAAACGGACCACAGTGTTGATATCGTCTAGGGTCATCCGAGTCCAAATATGGTAAGTATTGTCTCCTTTGTATTTTGAAGCACTCTAAATAATTATGAATAATTTAAACCTTCCAAAAACTTCATTTTGTGTACTTTTTTCGATGTGAACTAGTTCTGAATGAGCTTTGGAGTTTATGAGCAGTGGGTATCATGACTGCATCAGATTCCTATTTAATTTAACCCTACTACTTACTGAAGAGGTAGGAAAAATAATCCAAACAGCAGTATCTTTCTCGACCTGAATACCAGAAATAAGCGATATAGAGAACCATCTCACCGACAAAAACAAGGAAAACAACTAGAATTAAAATATAGCTAAATCTAGAGTTGTACAATATACCATCAAAAGGATTACACAGAGAAAGTGGAGAGCAAAGGTTTTGCGGTGAAAATCAGAAATCAGAAGAAGGTGAGATCACAATAGAAGAAAAAGGGAACGCGGATATTCGATTAAGCGATAAGAGAGAAATAAAGAGGAAATAAATATAAAAGAGGGGGCGAAAGAGCCATTGCTTTATTCTGGGATATGCTGTTGGAATGAACAAACAAAGCTGGAGTTGATGAAGAGACAAAGCAAATCAGGAGCAAGCAAATCAAGCATCTGGAACAAGCAGATTTGAATCTGTCCGTACAGTCTTGCTCCACAAGCAACTCATCTAGCTCTAACTTACCTTGCAAAGAAAGAAAGGAGTTGGGGAGACTTAATATGGACGTTGGTAGCCTCCAGAAGTAAAGGGAATCAATTTTGAATGGAATTACTCAGTTCTGGTTTGATTTGGACAAGAAGTCACATGGGTGCTTTGGAGAAGCAGCTGGACCTGTCACTATCACACCAAGCTGAATGTGCCCTCTTCCTCCAGTCACTTTCTCTTCCTCTGAACGTGCTAGACTGTCCATGCCACAGCCTGCTCTACACCAGTCTGTCCAGCCAGTTCTGAATCATATTTCCATACAATATTATTAGTTTAATTTCCTGGTTATATTGTTAGATTAATGTCTTGAAATGTCTTTTAAGTTGGCTATAAAGTCCCCTACATGTACCCACGAAATTCCTAAGGAGAGTTGAGCCTCCTCCTTCACTTATTCTCTGGTTCACAATATCTCATACACTCTCATATTCTCTCTAAGTCTCATACACTCTCTCATACTCAAAAACTGTCTTAAACTCTCTATAATCTCTTATACTTTCTGAACTGAGAGTTAAGTCTCTCCATCCTCAAATCTCCCATTCTCTAGTTCCTATACTCTCTCAGGTCTCTTACTCTCTGCTCACACGAGCTCACACTCAACCACGTTCTCAAACACCCTCATTCTCTGTCTTTCATACAATCTGTCTAGCAGACTTATTATCTTTGTCTCTCAACCATTCTTGTTACTCTCTTCACCAATCTTACTCTCCAACATACTCTTACCATTTTATCTCTATTCTCACATTGTTGGCTAGAGAATAGTTTAAAAGCTCCTGAAAACCTATTCTTACTTCCGCAAAATCTCTGTCAAAACTGTCTTGGGTGCAACTCTTTATCCACTGGTCCAAAGGTCTTCCAGGAGGGAAGAACCTCACCAGTACCTAAGATTAAGGTGTATTCCAGTGTCTAAACTCAAGGAACTCTCATCTCAGTTCAACAAGCTTCATCAAAGTATCAGTTTCCAGTTTTGTCTCTTGAAAAACTAGTGGGTACATTCTCTTGTCCACTGGTTCAAACTCTCCATGATGGAGACCATAACTGATATGGCGACTCCAGAGACTGCAAGGGGTCCAAAGAGGAAACAAAATCACCTCATCTTGTCCAAAATGCTGAAGAAAACCTTTGGAAGAAATGGTTCCTGCATTAAGGTCACTGAAAAAGTTTCAAAGCTAGGCTGTTCAAATCGTTATTTGGCCAACAAAACTGAAGCTCAGTCTCTGACCACCAAGACCCACAACCAGCAAGAGGGCATGAGGGGTTTAAAGTTTATCCTTGACCAGAATGAGAGAATCATTAAGAAGAGGTTTTGGATATTCAATCCACACCTCAAGCCTCTTCAGTTTCACTAAGCCCCCATGGCTGGAGGTTCAAGAAACCAGCTTCGCTTCTTGATAAGCTGTGCCTCCTTAAATTAAGAGCAAGAAGCCCATGTGTTCAGAGCCTACAGAAGTACATTCCTGAAACATGGAGAGATTGCCCACTACCCAACAACACTTTGGACACTGATTGTGTTCATTAACTCCCAAGATGGTAGAGAGGAAGATTGGTACTGTGGAGAGATTGCTCAAGAGGTCTTACCTGAAGCCAAGAGGGTGAACAGGAGGTTCCTCAAGAGAGAAAGGCCACAATTCAAGCCAAGAGGGTTGTGGTCTCAAGGTGTTGGCTTTCATTGGCTCTCAACTTCAAGCTTGGCCATATACTCTCATTCTCTGGTCAAGCTTGAGGAGGGTGTTAATGAGAAGCCAATGACCCATTGTTGAAGCTGAAGCAAAGGAAAAAGTGGAGTTGACCAGGGATATACTTGGCTGAGCAAAGAGAAGGCAGTTCACTGAAAAGATGGCAGCTAACTCTTTGCAAAGTCCCCCTATCAAGTCAGTTCTAGAAGTCACGTTGCAAGGCCATTCTGAAGAAGGATGAAGTGAGAGATTCAAGTGCAAGCTAGGAGGGCAAACACTCCTCATTATCATCCTAAAGACATGTTGGATTGATCTCAACCCAAGAAAAAGGAAAGAAGCCAGAAGCAAGGGGGAGACAAGCTGTGAATTAAGAAGAAGGTTCAAGAGGAACCATTTGAAGTGTGAAGCAAGGAAAGGGCGTGCCTTACTTGCAAATAAAGATGCCCAAAAGAAGACTGGATTGCTTGTACTCTTTTTCCCTATAATTAGGTTTTTAATGAGGCAAGTAATCTCAGTTCCAAGCTTGCCCAAGGATTCCTATGGTCAAGCTTGAGGGGGAGTGTTGGAATGAACAAACAAAGCTGGAGTTGATGAAGAGACAAAGCAAATCAGGAGCAAGCAAATCAAGCATCTGGAACAAGCAGATTTGAATCTGTCCGTACAGTCTTGCTCCACAAGCAACTCATCTAGCTCTAACTTACCTTGCAAAGAAAGAAAGGAGTTGGGGAGACTTAATATGGACGTTGGTAGCCTCCAGAAGTAAAGGGAATCAATTTTAAATGGAATTACTCAGTTCTGGTTTCATTTGGACAAGAAGTCACATGGGTACTTTGGAGAAGCAGCTGGACCTGTCACTATCACACCAAGCTGAATGTGCCCTCTTCCTCCAGTCACTTTCTCTTCCTCTGAACGTGCTAGACTGTCCATGCCACAGCCTGCTCTACACCAGTCTGTCCAGCCAGTTCTGAATCATATTTCCATACAATATTATTAGTTTAATTTCCTGGTTATATTGTTAGATTAATGTCTTGAAATGTCTTTTAAGTTGGCTATAAAGTCCCCTACATGTACCCACGAAATTCCTAAGGAGAGTTGAGCCTCCTCCTTCACTTATTCTCTGGTTCACAATATCTCATACACTCTCATATTCTCTCTAAGTCTCATACACTCTCTCATACTCAAAAACTGTCTTAAACTCTCTATAATCTCTTATACTTTCTGAACTGAGAGTTAAGTCTCTCCATCCTCAAATCTCCCATTCTCTAGTTCCTATACTCTCTCAGGTCTCTTACTCTCTGCTCACACGAGCTCACACTCAACCACGTTCTCAAACACCCTCATTCTCTGTCTTTCATACAATCTGTCTAGCAGACTTATTATCTTTGTCTCTCAACCATTCTTGTTACTCTCTTCACCAATCTTACTCTCCAACATACTCTTACCATTTTATCTCTATTCTCACATATGCCACCAGCAAAATGAAGTCGGCTGATATTCAAAAATCGAGAACTTAAACCTGAATATTAATATATCCCTCAACGGGAACTTCTAAGATTTATCGTCTGCAGCGACAATGTCCTAGGGCAGAGTTAAAAAAACAGAAAATAACCCCAAAATAACACAGCCATAATCCCAAATACACTTTCTCGATATCAAGTTTGAAAAGTGACTGATCTTTGTGATCATATCCAACCGTACAAAGATGCCTAGATACGGTAATTTTCTTATACACTGATCTCCGGCTTCCGAGCTTGACCCCCCCCCCCTCTCCTCCGCTCATTAGCACAATAGCAAAATATTCAGATGGAAACATCTGATTTAGGCCATACACCACGTCAGGTCAGGAATCCTTGCTAAACCTACGGGCTATGCATCTCCCTTTAGGTCATGAGACTTCCAGACCATATGACTCCAGTGAAGGCCATGCAGCCACAATACTATATGCCATAGGGCTATATGCCCATAAGGCTACACGGCTAGACACTGCCATCAAACGACATGTCCATTCAGACTATTATATTGCTTAGGACTTGTTCCCAATAAGTCAAAAAGACTATGGTCCTTCTTAAGGACATGTGCCTCTATGTGTCAACACACTACAAGAAAACAGCCTGATAATGACGAAAATTTGTCAGAATTTGGTCAGGATTCAAATAATCTGATGGAATCCCGACGATAACGTCCGTCGGTATCATTTCGTCGGGAAACGGAATTCCGTCGGGAATTCATCGGAATATTTCGACGGAAATAACCACGGAAACAATCCCGACGCAATACCGATGATTATAGTTCATTGGGATTTTTTCAATATCCCGAGGGACGATGTCGTCGGTATTTATGAGAATTCCGATGGTCACAATCCGTCGGAAATAAGGCAACAATATCGACGAAGTTTTTGGTCGGGAATGTCTAAAAAATTTTGACGAATATCATTGGTCAAAAATTGTAAACAATTCTGACGAATCGTGGTCGGTCAGAATTTTAGAAATTCCCGACGAAATTATTTGGTCGGGAATTGAAACTACTCCTGACGAACCAGTTCGGTCAGGATTTTAGAAATATCCCGACGAAAACAGTCCGTCGATATTTTCAAATTCCCGACGGATTAATTTTGCCGGGAATTCTTTTTTGTATAATAAAACAATATTTATACATTTGTAAAATATATAAAAAATGAATTAAAAATTAAAATTTAAAAACAGTAATAGTTATTTCAATATTATACTTAAAAGTTCTAAACATAAAACATATATTAAAAGGTTTCTGAAAAGTAAAACTAACAACTAGAAATCTTCACTGAAACGGGTCTTAAGCCTCTTTAACAAGCTCTGTGTGAGAGTCATGTTATCTTGCAGCGCCATCCGGTTTTGCTGCAACTCAACCCGGATTTCAGAAATATCGTTCTTCAGGAACTCAATCTCCAAATCTTTGGTCTTGATCTGCTGCATAAGAAGAAGAAGAAGAAGAAGAAGAAGAAGAAGAAGAAGAAGAAGAAGAAGAAGAAGAAGAAGAAGAAGAAGAAGAAGAAGAAGAAGAAGAAGAAGAAGAAGAAGAAGAAGAAGAAGAAGAAGAAGAAGAAGAAGAAGAAGAAGAAGAAGAAGAAGAAAGAAGAAGAAGAAGAAGAAGAAGAAGAAGAAGAAGAAAGAAGAAGAAGAAGAAGAAGAAGAAGAAGAAGAAGAAGAAGAAGAAGAAGAAGAAGAAGAAGAAGAAGAAGAAGAAGAAGAAGAGAAGAAGAAGAAGAAGAAGAAGAAGAAGAAGAAGAAGAAGAAGAAGAAGAAGAAGAAGAAGAAGAAGAAAGAAGAAGAAGAAGAAGAAGAAGAAGAAGAAGAAGAAGAAGAAGAAGAAGAAGAAGAAGAAGAAGAAAAGAAGAAGAAGAAGAAGAAGAAGAAGAAGAAGAAGAAGAAGAAGAAAGAAGAAGAAGAAGAAGAAGAAGAAAGAAGAAGAAAGAAGAAGAAGAAGAAGAAGAAGAAAGAAGAAGAAGAAGAAGAAGAAGAAGAAGAAGAAGAAGAAGAAGAAGAAGAAGAAGAAGAAGAAGAAGAAGAAGAAGAAGAAGAAGAAGAAGAAGAAGAAGAAGAAGAAGAAGAAGAAGAAGAAGAAGAAGAAGAAGAAGAAGAAGAAGAAGAAGAAGAAGAAGAAGAAGAAGAAGAAGAAGAAGAAGAAGAAGAAGAAGAAGAAGAAGAAAGAAGAAGAAGAAGAAGAAGAAGAAGAAGAAGAAGAAGAAGAAGAAGAAGAAGAAGAAGAAGAAGAAGAAGAAGAAGAAGAAGAAGAAGAAGAAGAAGAAGAAGAAGAAGAAGAAGAAGAAGAAGAAGAAGAAGAAGAAGAAGAAGAAGAAGAAGAAGAAGAAGAAGAAGAGAGAAGAAGAAGAAGAAGAAGAAGAAGAAGAAGAAGAAGAAGAAGAAGAAGAAGAAGAAGAAGAAGAAGAAGAAGAAGAAGAAGAAGAAGAAGAAGAAGAAGAAGAAGAAGAAGAAGAAGAAGAAGAAGAAGAAGAAGAAGAAGAAGAAGAAGAAGAAGAAGAAGAAAGAAGAAGAAGAAGAAGAAGAAGAAGAAGAAGAAGAAGAAGAAGAAGAAGAAGAAGAAGAAGAAGAAGAAGAAGAAGAAGAAGAAGAAGAAGAAGAAGAAGAAGAAGAAGAAGAAGAAGAAGAAGAAGAAGAAGAAGAAGAAGAAGAAGAAGAAGAAGAAGAAGAAGAAGAAGAAGAAGAAGAAGAAGAAGAAGAAGAAGAAGAAGAAGAAGAAGAAGAAGAAGAAGAAGAAGAAGAAGAAGAAGAAGAAGAAGAAGAAGAAGAAGAAGAAGAAGAAGAAGAAGAAGAAGAAGAAGAAGAAGAAGAAGAAGAAGAAGAAGAAGAAGAAGAAGAAGAAGAAAAGAAGAAGAAGAAGAAGAAGAAGAAGAAGAAGAAGAAGAAGAAGAAGAAGAAGAAGAAGAAGAAGAAGAAGAAGAAGAAGAAGAAGAAGAAGAAGAAGAAGAAGAAGAAGAAGAAGAAGAAGAAGAAGAAGAAGAAGAAGAAGAAGAAGAAGAAGAAGAAGAAGAAGAAGAAGAAGAAGAAGAAGAAGAAGAAAGAAGAAAGAAGAAGAAGAAGAAGAAGAAGAAGAAGAAAGAAGAAGAAGAAGAAGAAGAAGAAAGAAGAAGAAGAAGAAGAAGAAGAAGAAGAAGAAGAAGAAGAAGAAGAAGAAGAAGAAGAAGAAGAAGAAGAAGAAGAAGAAGAAGAAGAAGAAGAAGAAGAAGAAGAAGAAGAAGAAGAAGAAGAAGAAGAAGAAGAAGAAGAAGAAGAAGAAAGAAGAAGAAGAAGAAGAAGAAGAAGAAGAAGAAGAAGAAGAAGAAGAAGAAGAAGAAGAAGAAGAAGAAGAAGAAGAAGAAGAAGAAGAAGAAGAAGAAGAAGAAGAAGAAGAAGAAGAAGAAGAAGAAGAAAGAAGAAGAAGAAGAAGAAGAAGAAGAAGAAGAAGAAGAAGAAGAAGAAGAAGAAGAAGAAGAGAAGAAGAAGAAGAAGAAGAAGAAGAAGAAGAAGAAGAAGAAGAAGAAGAAGAAGAAGAAGAAGAAGAAGAAGAAGAAGAAGAAGAAGAAGAAGAAGAAGAAGAAGAAGAAGAAGAAGAAGAAGAAGAAGAAGAAGAAGAAGAAGAAGAAGAAGAAGAAGAAGAAGAAGAAGAAGAAGAAGAAGAAGAAGAAGAAGAAGAAGAAGAAGAAGAAGAAGAAGAAGAAGAAGAAGAAGAAGAAGAAGAAGAAGAAGAAGAAGCAAAAAATTATCATACCAATCATATATATACATAAAAGCAAATAGAAATTAGAATGTACCTCGAGAACAAGGTTTTTGAGTTCCTCCATGGTTAAGGTGTTGGAAGAAGCAGAAGATCCGTCTTCACACATAGAAACCTGAGTCGAAATGATCTCTTCTTTTCGGGTCTCTCCGAGCTGGACCTTCATAAGTGGATCCTTAATTTTGCCAGTTTTGTTGTTGCTGTAGGCGGACTTCATCAACGCAAGATCATCGACGGAAACCCCGTTGTTTGCTGCCATCTGAAAACAATATAAATTAGTAATAAATATTTAAAAATTAACTTGAAAATAAAATTTCAAACTTACTAGCTGAAGTGCTCGGGTCTGTAAACTCGTCGACCCTAAGTTGTGGACAAAAATCACTTATGGTCCACATAAGTACTGTTCGCATCTGAAAATTTCTTTCCGTGAAACATCGTATGTAGGAACACCGTGCTCCCATAATAATTGAAGCTCATATATCAATGGCTGAAGAAACACATTTAGTGATCTCTTAGGATGATCTGGCTTAGGAACAAGAATTGAGAAGAACAAAAACTCACGCCGCATACACAAATATGATGGTAAGTTGTAAGGTGTCACAATTACTGGCCACGATGAATATTGTCTTTCATGCTTTCCAAATGGGCTGAAACCATCTGTGCATAGTGGAAGATACACATTTCTTATTTCAGACGCAAATTCTGGATATGTTGATTGAAAATACTTTCACGCTTCTGCATCAGAAGGATGTGTTATATCACCAATTGTTGAGTGCTCGGCATGCCATCTCATTTGTCATGTTGTGCGTTCTGACTGATATAACCTCTTCAATCTTTCAGTCAACGGCAAATACAACATTCGTCTGTATGGCACCAAAACTCTTTCACTCGTATCCTGATACGAGGTTTCCCACATAATTTACATTTCTTCTGGTTCTCCTCTGCTCTCCAGTAAATCAAGCAGTTATCAATGCATACATCTATCACCTGATACGGTAAACTAAGACCAACGACCCATTTTTGACCTCATAATATGAACCAGGTGCAAGATTATTCTCAGGTAGAACATCTTCACAAAATCCGCAATCGCATCCACACATTCTTCATGCAAATTATAGTCTGTCTTTAGCGCCATCAATCAACTTGCAGATGATAAAGGTGAATGCTCATCTCTACATCCTCGATACAATGGCTGCTTAGTTGCATCTAACATTTCAAAAAACCTTTTGGCTTCTAAATTGGGTTGTTCTCATCTATCTCGTTCCTCTTCACCCGACGGTAAATTTTCTCTATATGCATCATTTACCATCTGAACAGTGTCTACCCCAAACTTTACATCTGTTCTAGGTTCATCTAACCTATCGGCAGTGAGGTTCGCTACTACTGCCATAATCAAATCATTCTCCATGAAGATATCAAATCTTATAACTGGGTGTAAACCCTTTCAAGTATAAACGATTCCATACTTCCATTCTTAACACTCTTATTATTCTTACAACTAGAGCATGTACATAATAAATACTTACTTGTTCTTGCTTCCAGTTGACTTTGACCTATCGCCATGAATTCTTGAATACCACGTGCGTATTCTTCGGTAAGTAAACTTGTATTTGGATCCATATGAGGTTGATCTGTCCAAGAACAAAATTATAAAGAGTAGCCATGATTTTTATTGTTTTGTTGTGAGTCGAATGAATGAAGGAGAGGTTGTATTTATAAGCAAATCTGAAAAAAATTCCGACGGGAACTGACTGTCGATAATCATTCGAGAGATTTAACGGTATAAAATTTGTTGCGAACTTATCGATATTTTTTCGGGATTCTACAAATTTAAACGGATATATAACGGTTATATATCCGTCAAATTTCCCGACGGAAACTTTTTCGGTCGGTATTTCCGTCGAAAAATCCCTTGTTTTCTTGTAGTGACATCCTTACCTTAATAAAGTAATTAACGGCTCAGGCCACAACAACTAGTGCGATTGGTGAATCGACGTCATGCTCCCTAACCTACAAGGGGCGTGTTGCTAAGGCACAAATAAGGTCATCTGATAAGCATAAGTTATTCTACACATTCAAACATGAACCCGGGAATAAGGGGAAAACTGTTAAGGATAATTAATTCAGGAATCATTTAACCTGGTTCAAGTAGGACACCGATCTTCTGATTATTGCATATGTGTCAAGTAGTTCTCCTGTCTCCGAGCTAAAAAGGAAACATCTAGAGAAAATGGACCATCTCCATATCACAGGATATGGTTGAATTAAACCTAGATCTCACCAAGGAAAACCTATAAAGGGATCCTAAAACCCAAAAATTAAGAAGAGACATGTGATAGTTAACACTTTGACTTCAAGTAGCAGCTAGAACTATAACTAAGGTTTAGACACCAATATGTTGTCCTCATGCTATTAAGATTAATAAAACACAATATTTCATCTTCTTCTTTTTCTTGCTTCTTCTTTCTGCAGTGTCACAAAGAACCTAACGTTATTTTACCCTAACATAGTATTCTGATGTTAATTATTTGCTTATAATCCATAAATATCTATTGATTACATGATTCAAACAAAGAAACATTTAACACACAAAACAAAATTATTAATGAGAACTATTTATTTTTCCTCTCTTTTATAATCTTCTCCCAAATTCTCTTCATATTCCTTAAGTTTGACATGGCGTTATTCGTTCATTGATATTTCTCACTTTCTGGCTCACCGAATTTTCTTTTGAGAGATGAAATGTACTTTAAAGCTTCCTTGCAAGATTTGCGAATAAGAGAATTGCCATTTCGTTGTCCGTGCAACCATTGAAGACAAGATATCAAAGGATTAAAGTAGGTTTAATTGATCATATAGCAAGAGTATAACATATTGAAGTAGTAAGTTCAAAAAAAAAACATATTGGAGTAAAAAGTATTGTTCTGTTGTAAAACTTAGAGAGAGAGAAGGGGAATTCGTATATTGCTTTTGTATAGGGATTACAATAGACCGTCATATAGGTAAATGGAAAGAGTACAAATCCTATTGCAACTAGGAAAAGGAAAATATCCAAAACCAATATGGAAAAGGTTTCCCTAGCCGCCTAACCCTAAACATATATGGTCTATATTTATTAAACCTCTATGCAGTAGGTTTATGGTCGGTCCGGTTATGGGCCATCCACAATCTGGTTCATAACACTCCCCCTTGGATGCCATAACCGTATAGAGCTTGTAATATGCTTAATGTTGCCTCATTAAAACCTTTACCCGAAAAACCCAATTGGGACAAAACCATGGTGAAGGAAAAAGAGTACAACACACATTACTCCCCCTGATTTGGATCTCACAAAAGGTCCTTAAGCCTACGCATTCCAATCTAATGTATTAACTTCTTGAATGTTGATGTTGGAGTGACTTGAACGTACTTGTACCACTCGGTCCTCTCCAGCCTTTTGTAACTTGCACATGATGGTTGACCATTCTACGCCCACGGACATCCCACAATCCACACAAATGTGTTTCTTTGTCGTCGACCATCTTATATTTTGAGCGGATGTGATTGGTCATCTCGTCGACCATCCCATACTCTCAACCAAACACACACACGAATTTTGGCTGATGTTGTTACGATGGTTTGTTTCATGGAATGCCAATATATTGCATAACCTGTCTAAGATCTAATAGATAACCTGCATCAACAAAACCAATTAACCCCTCTTTGGGCTGGTCACTATAAAATAAAATTAAGTTGTCAGATTTCTTTTATGAAAATACATGGACTGATTGGGTCATTTTTATATTCTTCTTTTACTAAGTATTTACTTAGCCTATTGTACCACATGTGTCCGCTTTGTTTTAGTCCATAAATAGATTTGTTCAGCTTTATACAATGTTGTTCTTTGAGAACCTTTTCTTATCTTTGAGGTCAATACCTTCTAGTACTTTCATATATATCTCATTATCCAGTGGACCATATAAATATGCAGTTACTATATCCATTAGCTGCAGATCTAATTTCTCTCTTATGGCCAGACTTATTAAAAATCGAAATGTAGTAGCATCCACCACAAGGGAGTATGTCTTCTCATAATCTATTCTTGGTCTCTTGTGAGAATACTTGTACAACAATATGGGCTTTATATCTCACGATTTCTTTCCCTCACAAAGACCCATTTATATCCACTGGTTTAACATCATAAGGTGTCCTTATTTACTGGACCAAATACATTTCTCTTCCTTAAATAGTTTACCTCCATGTATGTGGTTTCCTCGACCTCAGATTTTTTTTCATTCTCTGCACCTTTCGATTGTTTCTGAGGATTCTTATCTTTGGAACCTATTGGTTTACCACGTTTCAAACGTTGTCTAGACTCTTGTAGCAACTTGATTATGTCCCTCTTGGACTTCAATACGTATTGGTGCATTAGAAGCTGGTATATATGACTTAGTCACTTTCTTTGGGTCACCAAATGAGTCTGGCAATGGATTAGCTAGCTTTGTAAATGTATAATCTTTTGGACGTCTAAATCACATTCTTTAGTCCGAGGATCTTGCCAAGACAATGATGGTTGATTTCATTCTATTTCTTTTACCAGCTTATTATTTTCTCCCTCTTGTGCTGGATAGTTGGATTTATGACAATCCGTGTACCTAGCCTTAAATAGATCACCCATGGTCGGCTCTAGTTACTTAATAATCGTGGGAGATTCATATCCAACATATACTCCATCCTCCTTTGAGGTCACATCTTAGTTCTCTGTGGCGGAGCAATTGGCACATCCAAATTTCTTTAGATGGGATATGTCTGGCTCATGACTCGTGTTTTAATTAAGATGGGGAGTATCTATGCTCACTAGATGGTCTGATGCGTATCAACTATGCTGCATGTAAAACTACATGTCCCCAAGCTTAGACTAGGAGTTTTGACCTCATGAGTAATGATCTAGTAATGCGTTTAATAAAAGATTCGGCCAAGCCGTTTTATGTATGGACATGAGCCACACTTATGTTCCACACTTGCCCCCATGGACATACTATAATCATCAAACGCTTGGGACATGGATTCACCAGCATATTTTAGACGTATAGTATTTAAAGGAAATCTGAAAATGGGCTCTTAGCCGTTTTACTGGTGATGGCCTAATGAGTTCCCCTTGTGTATATGCTACACACGTGAGATTCTTTGGGATAACTTTTCATTCTTTCAATGTGTGCCTTTTGTATTACTTATCAATTTACGCATCATGTTTGGATCAGGATGGCCAAGCCGGTCATGCAATAAAGTGAAATTCTTAGTAAACCTTTTGTTCACTTCGGCATCTAGCCTCTATCATACTGATCTTGGCATAGTAAAGACCAGTAGAGAATGCTGGTATAGCCTCGACCACTTTCTTATGGCCTTCGGCGTATTTCTATGTCTGAAGTAACTCTTTGTTTCCTTCGCCCATTGTTTCTATATGGAAACCATTCATTCTTATATCTTAGTAACTCAATGGCTTCTCTAGTGAATATAAAGCATCAGATATCTCTAGATGCGTGTCCTTTAGGTAATAATATACATCCCTGGTCGTGGCCCTAAATTAGGCTGGCTATACCCGCAATTTGTGCTTATATTGGCATTTCATCTTATTAAGTAAAATCAGACAAGACAATAAAGTAAATTCAAAAAAATCATGAAGACAAAGAAAAACATAAAGCAAATCAAAGCACAAAAACAGTATGTCGAAATCAACTATTCTTTTAGACAATCTGATGTTTCATAATCCATAAGATCATCTTTATCATGGTCAACGTCACCATCGCCATCTTGGACCAAATGGGCTTCAGGATTCTTCCCTTTCATACTCTCTTGGTAGAGGTCAACTAGATGTCTGGGAGTCCTACAGTTTTTAGCCCAATGATTAGCCATTCCACATCTATGGCACACTGATTTGGTAGAGTGTTGTGGTTTAAAGGAGATACCATGGCCTCCTAGCCGTCGACCATGGCCAAAATTGGGTCCACGACCACGGTTATAGTGGTTTCCACAGCCACGGTCCGAGTAGTTACCTCGACCATATGAATTGTAGTTGCCACGGCCACGTCCTTTCCATCCACCACGGCCATGGCCGTGTGGTTTATTCTGGACATGGTTACTTTCTTTGGATTCTTTCTTTTCTTCTTTGGCCTTATTGGCTTCAGGTAATGTGGTTGATCCAGGAGGTCTCAATTCACTGTTTCTCATCAACAGCTCATTGTTTTGCTCAGCTAGCAATAGACATGAGATCAGATATGCATAAGTTTTGAAGCCCTTTTCACGATATTGTTGATGTAGCAACACATTACTTTTGTGGAAGGTGGAAAATGTCTTTTCTAACATATCATTATCTGTTATAAACTCACCACACAGTTTCATTAAAGAAACAATCTTAAACAGGGATGAATTATACTCGTCCAGGGACTTGTAGTCATGGATCCTGAGATTCCTCCAATCAAATAGAGCCTTTGGTAATAACATTGTTCTTTGGTGATCATATCTCATTTTTAATTATTTCCAAAGGTCTAGAGGATTCTCAATAGTCATATACTGATCTTTGAGACTCTCAGCATAATGATGACGAATAATTAATATTGCCATGTATCTATCTTTCTCACTGGCATTATAGTCTTCTGTGATACATTCACCAAGTTATTTTGACTTTAGGATAATCTTAGTATTCAATGCCCATTGAAAGTAATTATCACCAGAGAGATTTAGGGCAGCAAAATCCAAGTTGTTGATTTTGACATCTAAAATCATATGTTCTTATACTTTAGGTCTAGGGTTTATAGGACCATGTAATCAAGTCATTCGACCAAAGCAATCTTAACAAGTGATTTCTATATGTTCATGCAAGCCTATCAATCGTGATCTATATGTACATATAACCTCAATAAAAGAAACTATCAATCGGATCATCATGTTCTAGGTGGTCGAATGTTAAAGAAAGGTGGTCAAATACAATCCTAAAACTTTCAATCAATAATTCGATCAAGTTAGGGTTTCAAGGTTCCATACGGTTTTATCACACATGTATCTCGACCAAACAAGATATCACAAGTCATACAGATAGTAATGTAAACAAGTAATCAAGTCATGCTTATCAAATAAATCACATGGCCAAACGAGACAAGACATTCCTAATAGTTAATTTCTATATGCGACCATGAAGCAAGCAATTTATACATATATGCAAGACAATTCTAAATATCAATTTCTATATGCTCAATAGGTTGTACAAATCCTTAAGTTTAATAACCAAACAAGACAATCCAAGTTATATAGATCAAACAAGACAATCCTAAAGATCAATGTCTATATATGTGTTCATGTGGCCAAGATGGTATAATGCTAACAAGCCACACGGCCATATGAGATGATGCAAAAATCCTAGCAATCATGATCTATATGTACATGAGTGGATCATCTAACAATCATGTGGCCATATTTAATCAATTTCAAGTATGAGCAATTCGGATTCAATTGGGTTTATAACTTACGATTAGGGTTTTAGCATTAGGGTTAGGTCAAAACGGATCAATCAATCTAGCATACAATCTTAACTCACAAGAAACATTCAATCAGGGTTATCAATCAATCAAGTTCAAGACTTATCAACATGGATCCTATGTGCTCATAAGATTAGGGTTTATCAAGACTATCAAAACGGATTCTATATGTGCAAGGATCATATGCGGTTTCAATGTTAAAACATTCAATCAGGGTTTAACAATTAATCAGTCAGTTTCCGGTATGAGTTTAGCAAGCCTAGCATTCAAGATCTATATGCTCATAAAAATCGGACCACATAACTCAATCTAGACAAAACAAACAGATTATGGAAAGACAATCAATCGGATTTCAAGCATGTATTTAGCAACCCTAGCATACTGGTTCTAGCAAGATCATACGATTAAGACTAGTTTATAAAAACAAGACATAAATCATGCAAAAACTATCACCTAGCAATCGATCCTAACCTCATAAACAATTAAATCAATAAAATCGGACATGTTTAGTATTAGGATTTCATAATGCGATTAAGGTTTTATGGTTTTAGAATCGATTAGGTTTTAGCAAACATCCTCAAAACAATCAATCTAGCTAACCAATCAACCTAGCATAATTTCTAATTTCTCAAAACATTTAATCGAATCAATAAGATTTTAGGGTTTCAATTCAATGATTAGTATTTTGATTAGGGTTTTGAGATATTAGGGTTCTTAGTGTTTACCTTAACCTCCGATGGGTTGAATGGACCACCAATGAGAGAAAGTATGTACTTGGATCACGAACTGGAACAAGGATCATGATCGAATAGTAGAGCAAGCTTGATTGTTTAAAGGTTGAATTCGGATCAAGGTATGGAAGTTTCACGATCAAAGGTTTCACGATAGGGATTAGGGTTTTTGAACGATGGCTTTTTAGCTTAGGGATTTAAAGAGAAATTTGTGCTGATAACGTGTTGTAAAACTTAGAGAGAGAGAAGGGGAATTCGTATATTGCTTTTGTATTGTGTTATTCATAAAGTACAAGAGGTTCCCTTTATATAGGGATTACAATAGACCGTCATATAGATAAATGGAATGAGTACAAATCCTATGCAACTAGGAAAAGGAAAATATCTAAAACCAATATGAAAAAGGTTTCCTTAGCCGCCTAACCCTAAACATATGTGGTCTAGGTTTAGTAAACCTCTATGCAATAGGTTTATGATCGGTTCGGTTATGGGTCATCCACAATCTTGTTCATAACACGTTCTACATATCTGCTAGTGTAAAAGTAGATTGGATATCGTGTGTCTCCTCTCGTAGGGGATTTATAGTAGAAAGTCGGTGTATCCCTTAAGTTGATGAAACAGAAAACTGTGACTAATTTGTCTAGCATCTAGATGCTATTTTTTTTATATGAGCATTTGAATACTAGTAGTTAAAACTGAAAAGGACATAGTTTTTGTTCTTCATAATGAACTGATTATAATATTTAAATAAATATATATAAAATTAATTTCACTTTTTTTTTGCAAAATGCGATTTTCAGATTTTGACACGAACTAAATTTTGCAATTTTGACGGTAAATAAAAAATTTCGGTTTTGGCAAAAGAATATGAGTTTATGATTTCGGCAAGAAAACGAATTTTATAGTTTTGACCGAAAAACCTAATTTTTTATTTCAGCGGGAAAAAAAGATTTTTGGTTTCAATGGGAAAACATGTTTTCTGTTTTTGACGGAAAAGGGCAATTTCCCAAATCTAAAAGGAAATTGTGATTTCTGATTTTGGCAGGAAAACACAATTATACGATTTCTGCTAGAAAACACGATTTTATTTTTGACTGAAAACTACAATTTTTTTTACTTTTGGAAAGAAAATGTAATTTCTAGTTTTGACGGGACATTGCAATTTTCTGGTTTTGGAGATAAAAGGTTATTTTTCTGGTTTTGACAGAAATTGAAATTTTATGGTTTCGGTGGGAAAAACGAGATTTTAGGGTTTGAGAGGAAAACAAGATTTTAAGACTTTGATAAGAAAACATGATTTTTGGGTTTTGATAGGAAAATGTTATTTTATTGTTTTGACGGAATACAAGATTTTTAGATGAGAACACGATCTCCGGTTTTGACGGAAAAAAATAATATGATTTTATGTGTTTTGACAAGTTACAATTTTGGTGAGAAAATACAATTTTATGATTTTGCGGGAATACAAGATTTTGGGTTTTGATGGGAAAACGAGATATTTGGTTTTGGTGGAAAACGAGATTTTTGGTTTTGGTAGGAAAAATGGTTTTCTGATTAAAAATATTATATAATAATTATAATCACTAATATAATTAATTTTTATATTTTTATTAAGGTTATTTAAGTTTTTTGGCTTTTCAGATGCAAATGTAACATCCAAACTCTAATTTTTTACATCTAATTATGTAGATATTCTAGATAATATAGATTTTGCATCTTGACAGAGTTGGGCCTGACTAGATGCTAGTCTAGCACATGCTTGGGGCCAAAATCAGATAAATTATTCTAAGGACCAATTTTGTTGCAAGAGACGCCTATAGCTCAGTTGGTAATGTCCTCATTTGTTCACTAAGGCGCGAGTTCAAATTTTGAACATATTTTCAAAAAAGAACAGTTCATGGGCCAAAAATTTTGTTATGCTTAAGCGTTCAAGATATTCAGACTCGGTTTTGCATCTAAATTTCGATGCAATAGTGTCTCAACGAACAACCATCCAGATGCAGCGTCTTGATACAAAAGGAACAGGGGTTTAGTTTATAATTTGTGTATGATTTTATTATCAGGTTTTTAAATGATTTTCAAAAGTATTGTTGTCATTTGATATTCAGTATCACACAATTTAAATTTGTTATCAAAGGAACGGAAGGAGTGATTATTTATACTTGAAAATAGAACAAACTCAAGTATCATTTTTCATAAATTGGCATAATAATATGCTGATACAAATTATTTCCTTAGAACCCGTATATATCATTTGATTACAAAACTAAGAAAAATTTAACACACAAAACAAAATTATTAATGAGAGCTATTTATATTTTCATAACTTTATTTCAGTAAAAATCACTTAACACCTCTTTCAAAATTCTGGCCTATCATCTCGATTAGACAGATTATGATCCATAAGAAACACCAAAGGAATGTAGATTATTGTTAAGAGAAGATTATTCTCTTTTTTTACGGGAGATATCTGTTGATTGTCGCCGTTGAATTTCAACTCGCAAAATATCGGTGCCTCATCTGCATCGTTAATTTCAAATTGAGCCTTCTCGAAATTGCCCTTTTTAAGGTAATTCAAACCTGAGGTTAACATGTGAGCGCTCTTGGAGTAAAGCTTCAGGCAATCTTCCAACGATTTCTTACTAAGGCTACTCTTATATTTTTTATCTTTTATAATCTTCTCCACAAGTCTTTTCACGTTCGTTAAGTATGATAATGCGTTATTCGTTCCTACCATGATCAAATCCTTGATATTTCTCGCTTTCTGACTCTCTGGATTCTTTTTGAGAGATGCAATGCAATCCTTTTCAAAATGTGGAATGGTCTCCACTATTATAGAAACAGAAATGTTTTTGCAAGATTTTTGAATCAGTGAATCTGCCACTTTGTTGGCCATGCAACCATTGAAGAGAAGAACAAACACAACAATGTACACTAACATTTTCAGTGTGTATTGTTTTTTTTGAAGAGTGGTATATTGTAACTTGTGATTCCATTTAACAAGAAACAAAAAATATGTGTATATAACAGTAACCACATGCTTTTTTTAGATAGCTAATGACTCGCATTGCCACTCCACTTGCTTCATTGCCTTTTTTCTTGGGTCAATTTTAGTTTATGAACCTATTTACTTCTTCGTTTAAAACTATTTTATAAACGCTATGTTTTTTTTCATCAAACGATCATTCTATTACTCAAACTTGAGGTGGTCTGGGAAGCCAGACCGGAATAGAACAACCAACAAAACAAATAATTCTATGAAAAGAGCGAACATTCCTAGCTAGTGCATCCGCTGTTCCATTGTGCGTCCTCGGGATATGGCAAAGCTCAAAGCCTAGGAAGCAAACCAGCAGTGTATGTATCGCCTCCAATTCTGTTGTAAAGCTCAGCCATTTTTGCGGTTCCGCTACCATTGCGATAATGTCTTTACAATCAGTGCCAAATCGCTGACAGGACGAGTGTTGGAGCATACATTCCATTGCCCATCTAAGGGCCTCCAACTCCGAGTGAAGGGCCGTCTCTCTCCTCCCTAAATTTCGCATTCCCATAAGTTCAATCTTCCCATTGTAAGTCTTCCATACCCAACCGCATCAGCTATACTGATCAGTGGCAGTCCAAGAACCATCCACCATACAAATATTTTGAAGAAATAAGGTCTGAACTGTTTCGCCCCTGGACGTTTGTGGATTCTGAATGATCACCTCGTTAGCATTGAACCACGCGAGACATTCGCTTTCTGCATACCGAACGAGCTCCATTGGATCTCTATCAATTCCCCTGAACAGTTTATCATTCCGAGCCTTCCAGATATACCAGATAATCCATGGAAAAGGATCCCTTTGTGAATCATGTCCAGCGATCTCGTTCTTTCTCCAGAAAAGATAATCCATATTAGCAAATATACTCGACACGGGAAATATGTTTTGTCCATATGGCGTCGAAGATAGAGCCCATACTTGTAATGCAGGAGGGCACTCAAATATAGCATGGGTAACTGATTCCTCCGGCTCTCCACATCGCGGACAGTAATTATCACATCTCAAATTTCTATAGTTTAAGTTCTTTGTGACCGCCACATGTCCTGTTATCAACTGCCTTATATGGTGACGCATCTTTGGGGGTGCATTGACTTTCCAGGCAAAGGCCTGGAGTGCAGAAATACTAGGCTCTAGATTCCAACACTCCACATCATTTCTCAAAAGATTCCAGGCCACCCAGTATCCTGATTTAACCGTGTATTGGCCATTCTTCGTATAGCTCCAGCAGAAAGAGTCTATGTGATTCATCGTACTTATAGCTAGGCTCCTGATAAGAGAAATGTCTTCCGGGTTAACATAGTTTGTCAACAATCCAATGTCCCACTCCTTTGTTTCCTGGTTTATCAGATCACTAACTCTCATATTCGGGTGAAGGGCAGGAGCAGACGGGAATGCCGCCCTAGCTGGTATCGTCGGGATCCAAGGATCCTCCCATACCTTGGTTTCGTGTCCATAATGAATCTTCTGTCTAATGCTCAGTAGTAGAAGCTTTCTCGTAGCGGAAATACTATTCCAGACATAAGATGGACAATTATTCGACACTGCACGTAACGACGAGCTCATCTGGTAATATCTCTCCCTTAGTACCCTGGCCACAAGAGAATCCGGGAATTGGACTAGTCTCCATAATTGTTTCGCTAATAGAGCCAGATTGAATTCATGTATCAAACGAAATCCCAGACCACCTTCACTTCGGGGTTTGCAAAGTTTTTCCCATTTCGCCCAGTGAATCCCTCTTTTGGATGGATTCGAACTCCACCAAAACTGTGCAATGACACTAGCAAGTTTTTCACACGTCTCCAAAGGTAGTAAGAAAGTGGACATCACGTATGTCGGGAGTGCTAATAAGATGGATTTAATTAGAACCTCCTTCCCGCCTTTTGATAACCATCTGCCCGTCCAACCATTAACTCTGTGCATCAATTTATCTTTAAGAAATGCAAAAAGTTTGCATTTGGAGCCACTAATATCTTCAGGTATTCCCAAGTAAGATCCCATTCCACCCTCGTTTTGAATTCCAAGTTTGTCTTTAATATGTTGCCTAGTATGAGTATTTATCTTCTTACCAAAAATCAAGGAAGATTTCTCAAAGTTAATACATTGACCAGATGCCTTTCCAAATTTCCTGATCTTTTCATTACTTCCTCGCATTCACGGGGCTCCGCCTTACAAAAGAAAAGGCTATCATCAGCAAAGAGAAGGTGGGATACCGAGGGACATGCGCGTGTTACTCGCATCCCCGTTATCTTCCCTTGATTCTCAGCATGATTAAGAAGGCTAACGAGCGCTTCCGTGAAGATAAAGATGAAAGGAGACAAAGGATCTCCTTGCCGTAGGCCTCTACCCGGTACAATGTTTCCTCTTGGTTGTCCATTTAAGAGTACTTTATACCTGACCGAAGTTATGCAACGCATGATCCAACCAATCCAGACTTCCGAAAACCCCATCTTCTGCATAACTGCCTGGATAAAAGGCCATTCCATACGATCATAAGCCTTACTCATGTCCATCTTAATGGCCATCCTCTTATTCCGTCCATTATGTTTGGTCCGCAGCGCATGAAACATCTCTTGTGCAATCATAACATTATCAGAGATTTGTGTTCCAGCCACAAAAGCCGATTGTGTTTCAGAGATTAGCCCCGGCAGAACTTTTTTTAATCGCTGGCATAAGACCTTGGATATTATCTTGTAGCTAACATTGCAAAGACTAATAGGTCTAAACTTGGCCATTTCATTCGGCTTATCCACCTTAGGGATAAGGCATATGTTTGTATCATTCAGCCCAGATGCCATTGTTCCTTCAAAAAGGAAAAGGTTAACCATACGGGTTAGGTCCTCCTTGACAATATCCCAAAATTTTGGATAAAACAGTGTTGTCGTTCCATCCGGCCCTGGGGCTTTCTCAGGATGCATAGCGATTAGAGGTAATTTGACCTCCCACTCCGTGATTGGAGCTGTAAGTTCTTCATTTACTGCCCCAGTGATCTTCGTAGAAACCTCTGAAAGAGCCTCATCAATATTTCCAGGGTTAGATGTCTCAAACAACTCTCGAAAGTAACTAGTAGCAATGGCTACTAGACCATCCTCATTCTCCACTATATGCCCATTAGAATCAAGGAATTGGGTAATTTTGTTCCGTGCTCTCCGCTGCTTTGTCACCGAATGGAAAAACTGTGTATTCTGATCACCTTCTTTAAGCCAGAATGTTCTGCTCTTTGTTTCCAGAATATTTCTTCTACCTTAAGAGCGTCAGATAATTCCTTTAATGACGTTGCTATTTCCTCAGTTGTTGCATCGTCGTTTAGATACAGCCCCTCCACCTACTCCTTTAGATCCTACAATTGCTTCCTGGAGTTTAAGTCATTCTGTCTCCTCCATGATCCTAGAGCCTTACGACAGCTTGAGATGTGCTCCATAATATTTGCATTAGGGGGAAGATCTAGTGATTTCCATCCTTCCAAGACTATTCGTCGAACATCCTCTCTATCAATCCACCTCTTGTCAAACTTAAAGGTTTTTGATTTCCTTACTGGCTTCTATAAACGCTATGTTATATGTTGTGATGATATCTCTTAAAATGATATGTAAAAACAATAAGGTGAGATATAAAAACAATCTCTAATTCCAAATAAAAATATTTCTTTAATTTTTCTCATTCCATAAACTTGTCTCATTTTTCCATAAAAAAAAACTAATTTCCCATTTTTTATCGATGTATAATATACTTTCATCGATATACTTTTAAAATAACAATTTTGCATTTTTCACGAAAAACAAACATCTTTATGTTACACGATCTTCCTGTGGTCGCATCTACTTTTCACTTCTTCTACATCGTCCTCAACGACGACCTTGTTTTTTGACATCATACTCAATGCCGACAGTGCCGAGTTTCTCCATCGCATGTGAAAAAATACTGAAAGAAAGCCTTCTCGTTAGTTGCGAAAAGCTCAACGAATGGTTTTGTGCTATTGTCTTTAATAAGGATGTGACAGGAAGCTAATAGCCCTAATCCTCATTTTAGGTTCTTGAATTAAATGTTGTCAAACTTTTCTGGATTCGTCACGTCATTCGACGCTGCAATTGTGTTGTCCACATGTGGATTTTGCATAGTTCTTTCGGAGTGGTTGTTAATCGCAGGTTGATTTCTTGATCCGCTTTCGGCCCGTAGAGCCTGTCGCTAAACTCTTTGCAGTGAGAAAATCCGATTGTGTGAGCCCCCGCTTAACGCTACCATCTCAGGTAGACTAAACCCGTTTTTCTTGAAAAAATCCCGTTGATGACATGGACCGTCTGGTTAGGAATCATGACGTTTCCTCGGACTATATGGGCTTTAGATCTGAGTCCGCCTTTACAACCAAGCTTTAAGTTGGAGTAAGGCCCTCCTACCAGTGTGACAATATCACACGTAGCCTACACAAAAAGCATCAGTGTAAGACACCACGTCGGAATAAGACAGCTCGAGAGTTGTCTTGATACGGTTAAAAATGTTGAAAGCATCTCCAGGGAGGGAGTCTTGAGATCATTGTCACATCCCTATTTGGTAACCGAGTTGTTCGCTATCAAAATAATCGCATAACAACCTTCAAGGAAAGTTTCGTGAAATAATAGATGTAGTGTCCTGGCAGCAGTTGTCTGCTCCATCTTCTAGCGTTAACTTTTGTGTTGTGTCGATCTTTCTTTGCCCATGTATATTTCTGATTTTGTTGCACACATTTTAAGCTGGGTTTCAAAGAAACTTACTGAAAAAACATGAGTAAACTTCAGAATCATGTGAGTAAATATTATCATACAACGAAGACTAATACATTAAAAACTGCATAGATCACGGATCTATTTGATGATGTATATGAAGCTCAAGATTCATCATTGCATAATTTGAGTAAAGACCTACAAAATTAATCCCAAGACGAAGAAACCTTCCTAGCCATTGGAACACTTGGAAACAAATTCTTTCCCAAGGAAGAAGATGAAGAAGATTCTACTCAAGATCTCACTACGGTTAACACATATATTACTTTTGTGAAGAAGAAATCGTTCTCTTTTCTTCTTAAGATATTTGTTTGCACAAGCGGCTTCAAAATCCACCTCCTCTTCTTGATTTGTCTATATGATATTCATTTCCCAAAACACATAAGGGGAAAGTAGTACGTATACATAAATGACCAAGTACTCAAGTGAGACTAGTTAAACATTTTTCTAAGTTAGATTTGTCTTGAGATGCTAAGGACATTACTCAACAAGATACACCCACAACAGTTAAATGCTATAGCAAAGAAGTGTTTGGAGAATCACATGATTACAGATGAAGACCATTCAAGTGTTGATGCCAACTAATGTGTCAATGCTGATTTTGAATGTGCAATTTACTAAATAGACAGAGCTAAATGATCAATCCCCCAAACATAGACATATGTCTTATATAAAGGTCAATTAAACCAACAAACCAAACTCTGCAGTACATTCAATTAATATAGATAAATTTTACCCCACAAAACTCCAATAAATTATGTCACCCCAACGTTTTGGATAACTTAGACCTTAAGTTATTTACAATAACAATTTCAGCCGAACTTCATTTTGATAGTTGCAACAGAAATTCTCTCTCTTCTCTCCTTTCCTCGCGGGCAAATCAAAGGCGATTTTTGTTATCCTCCGACCAACGTTGCGTGTGCGCGTGTGAGAGTGCTCCGTGACCGTCCGGCTCGGCGGATCCTCCTCTTCCTCTCCCTTCGTTTTCACTTTGCTTCTCCGTGGACCCTCCCACTCTCTGTGCTTTGCTTGGACCTCTGGATCTGGTGGCTCGTCGGCTTCACTCTTTGCTGCAGAGAAGCTCTGTTTCCGGCGTAGATCGACTAGGTTTTGGAGGTTTGGCGCGAGTCGAGCGGTGGTTCACCCGGTGAAGTCGACTTTTAGGGTTTCACAGGTGGTGCTTTAAGCCCATGTAGGGGTGGTGGCGAGTGGAGGCGTATGTTTGGCTCACCTTTTGCTCTGGCTTTCGGTTGTCTTTTGCTCCGTGTGGTTGGTGGGTGAGAGGTGTTGGAAGTAGTCTGGTCAGTTTCTGCTTTGGTGTCTTGGAGGAACACTGTCTTTCTCTTCCCTCACTGTGTCTGCTCTGGAGAGTCTGTTTATCTCAGAGGCGAGCTCTAACCCTTGCAGCTAGCGTGTGTTGGGGCTTGGTGTTGGCTCGTGGGGCGTTACTTGGTTGTGGTGTCGGAGGCTGTCGTCTATGGCTCCTCCTAGGAAACTCTGTTACCTCTTGTCATCCTTTCTTCTCTTCCGGCTAGTTGGTTTTAGTCGTGCTATTAAAGCTTGTCGACTAGTTCTATCGGGCTGTGTTCTTTGTTGCGTGGTCTTGCTGGTTCTGTGCCACTGGTTTCAGCGTTTGTTGTCAAGGCTCACCTTGCTTCGATTCTCGGAGAAGGCGTCTGGCAAAGAGTACTTTGCTCTCTATGGTCTGATGAGTATTAAGCTCTTCGGTGGTTCAGACGGCTCGGCTGCACATCCCAATGCCGTGTACTTGTGTACATGGTAGTGTTGCTTAGTTATAATCTTGCAGGTCTTGGAGCACTACTAGATCATTGGCAGTGACCACCATGTACCCGTCTTCTTGCATCGTGCCTCTTAGCTAACGTTCCTAGTGTCTGTACGGCTTTGAAGTCTTTGAGTGTTGTAGGCAATTGTATAGGCCGCATTGGAGCGATTTTCACAGGTTATGTTCTAATCCCATCGTCTATAGCTCCTGATCATATACCGACAGATTGGTGATTACATGTTTTGAGGCATTCACTAGATGCTAGCTACTCCGAAGATTGTAGGGATATTCCCGACATCCAAGGAAACTAGGAGAATCTTCCATCGTTGTGGTTTTGTCAAGGGTAGAGAACAACATTCGGTATCTAAGGAATTTCGAGAACGGTTTAGTGGAACGTCTCGGGTTTAGTGGGCGGGCGAAACAAGCTTTGTAATTGAATATTTTTAGAATGTTTTTGTTCAAATCAGCCTTGTAATCACTCTTTAAATTCCCTTTTCACGGGTTGATCAACTATAATTTATTTAAAAAGACAATTTCAGCTAGGGGCTCGCAACAGAATAAAATGTTAACTAGTAATAGTGTTATGTAACACAAAGCCGAATCTGCGGACAGCCGGATGAAATATTGGTTTCGTTCCCTAAGAATTTTGAAGAGATTTTATGGGTGATTGGTTGGGCTGTAAGTAGGTACTTTAGTTTTAACCCTTGTTCAAAAACGCGGGCGCGTTGCCGGAAAGTCGGCCGGAAAATCGCTGATCGGTGACTCACCGTGGCGAACAAGACCTGATCGGCATGGCTAGGCGGTGAAGTGATTTGATCTCGGATTAGCCGCTTAATTGAAGAAATCGGCGATTAAATGTCCAAGGCGATTTGGATCTGTTCTTCCATTTTTTTTAAAATCATGAAAACCCAATTTTTTTTCCAGAAACCTCTAAATAATGATAGTTCTAAGTCTCAAATGAAAAGAAAATCTGATTTGGAGCCAAGTCGAGTGAATCTGTTTGCGGTAAGAACTTTCTGCAAAACCAATTACGGCTGCGTATTAGGTCTGGAAAGTCGCAGAGGAGAGTTGAGGATGAGGATGTATTGGTCATTTTACTTTCATTAAAGCTAAAAATAAAAAAATATAAAACATGCAATTGCCCAAATTCGAACCTGTGACATGTAGCAACTTTACAGTAGGCACTAACCACTAGACGAAGCTGAAGTGCTTTTGTAATCAAATGCATATTTGCATTATATCTAAGTTCATACTGTGATTCACATAGAGGAAGATTGTTGTAAGCAACGATGTATCTTTAATAAACACTAGATTTTCAACTCGCGCTACGCGCGAGTTTATTTGAATATTAGTTTTATTTATTATACTTTATAATAATAAAAGATAAATTGTTTATATAGATTTTTCTAGAGAAATTGTCAAAAATACCATTTTTCTTGTACCACTTTTCAAAAATACCTTAATCATTTTTATCCTTATTTTTTAAGAGGAAAAAACACACTTATAACCTCTGGGTTAATTAATCTAAGACTTAGGGTTTAAAGTTAAGGGGTGGGGGTAGGGTTTAGAAATTTAAAATTTAGGATTTTAATTAATTTTTAAAAAATTTGCCCCTTAAAAAAATGTTATTTTTGAAAAAGTCTCTTTAATGAAGGTAAAAATGAAAAGTGATATTAGGAAAATGGTATTTTTAAAAATTCTCCATTTTTCTATAAATTTGTCTTCAAAGAATGATTTATTATTATTTTATATATAATTAAACATACATATAATTAAACTTTTAAATAATTATTATTTAAATATTTTTTGTTTGTATATGTAAATAAATAAGTGTATTTATAAATATATTTATATTGTTTATTAATCATAATTTAAAAATATATATAGAATATTCGATGCATATTAACATTTCTACATTTTATGCATGTTTTATTTTTATTTTTATATTTCTATTTGATTGATATAAAACATTGTCCCATTTGCACAATATCTAATCTAGTTTTGTATTTACCAAATTTTTACATGAGAATATAATTATTATATACTTATGTGTACATATATATATTTGAAATACTCTTATTTATTTTTCAAATGCATATTTGATAGTATAATATTTAAGTTGAATCCTAATAAAATTTTTGATGAATTCAAATAGTGTTAAAGTTTTTTTAGATATAAGAAAAAGGGAAATAAATCTATAGAATTTTAACTAAAATTAAATAATAACTTTTGATAAATAATAATATATAAAGTTGTAATATTAGATATATATATATATATCTACTTGATCTATTTACACTATAAATTAATGTTGGGACTATGTTGTTTTATTAGTTCACATATATATTTTTCCTAGTTGTTAAAAATGTGTCAAATGTCATTGTTTTTAAATTATTGATTAATATTCTTAGATAATATAGTTTCCAATTGACAAATGTGTAATGAATATTATCGATATCTTTTTTTATGTTTTCACCTAGACTATATTATAGTGTCATTATTATTTGTAAATAGTACTAAATTTTAACGAATTTATTGTGAATTTTTGGGATATTTTATGTTTTCATATAGTTTGTTAATGTGAAATTAGGATGTTGGTCTCGTATATTATTAATGTTATGTAAATTCTATGTGATCAGTTTATATAATATATAACCTAAATTTTGAAATCATGTATCTTTAGATTCAGACTTTCTTTATTCGAAAATTTTGTGTTCTTTAAGATCTTTTCGTTAGTTAATATTATGTTAATATTTCAACTATTGAATTTATATATCGAACTATTTTTTGTATTATTCGTTTTGTTTAGAAAAACTAATATTGATTTCCTTATTCTTTTAAAATAATAATTTTTAAAGTTTAAATTTTTTGGTGCTTCTAAATAATATGTGAACACTCTTAATGATTTCTAGCATCAAATTATATACAGTAAATGGAATTTGTGAATATTTGAATATTATATAACCTAAACTTTAAAAATCACATGTAGAATTTTTATATAGTTAAAATTGTTTGAAATTATTCCATTTTAATATTAATTATCATTGTTGTTAGCTATGTTTATGATTATTTTCGAAAATTTATAATATATTAAGTGAAAACTATATATATTTTTTTATTTTTAAGTTTACCATATTTGATATTGGTTTATATTTTATTTTGAAATAAATGATTTTGGTAATATTGTCATTTTTAGAAATAGAGATATAGCTATTTTAGATTTTATGAGGATACCCTCAATGACTTATAGTCTCAACTTTTATATAGTATAGAACACTCTCAATAATTTATAACATCAGATTATATATAATAAATGTAATTTGTAAATATTTCCTATAACCTAAACTTTAAAACCACATGTTTAAAATGTAAATAGTTAAAATTGTTGGAAACTATTGCATTTTAAAACTAATTAACTTGTTAGTTATTTTATGATTATTTTCAAAAATCTATAGTATATTAAGTTAAATTATATTTTTTTAATTGTAAGTTTACCATATTTTATATTGATTTATATTTTATTTGAAATTAACGATTTTGGTAATATTGACATTTTTTAAAATAGTAAATTAAAAAGTAATTTGTCATAATATGATCGGTCGTTTTAAACTCTATGTGAACACTCTCATTGACTTATAGCCTAACTTTTATATAGTATAGAACACTCTCAATGATTAACAGCATCAAATTATGTATAGTAAATATAATTTATGAATATTTTCATTAGCATATAACCTAAACTTTCATGTTTTAAATTTATATAGTTAAAATTGTTAGGAAATTATTGTATTTTAAAAATAATTATCAACTTGTTGTTAGTAATTTTATGATTATTTTTGAATTTCTATAAGTTAAATTATATATAATGTTTTTATTTTCGTAAGTTTACCATATTTGATATAGATTTATATTATATTTGAAGTAAACGATTTTGGTAATGTTTACATTTTTAGAAATAGCAAATTAAAAAGTAATTTGTCATAATATAATGGTCGTTTTAAATCATATGTGTTACTTTCATTGGTTTATATCCTCAACTTTTATATATAACACTTTTAATGATTTATAGCATCAAATTAAATATAGTAAATGTAATTTGTGAATATTTTCAATAGCATATAATCTAAACTTCAAAAATCACATGTTTTAAATTTATATAGCTAAAATTGTTGGAAATTATTGTATTTTCAAAATAATTATCATTGTTGTTAATTATTTTATGATTATTTTCGAAATATATAATATATTCAGTTAAATATATATAATGTTTTATTTTTGTAATCTTACCATATTTGATATTGATTTATATTTTATTCTGAAATAAACGATTTTGGTAATACTAACATTTTTAGAAATAGTAAATTAAAAAATAAGTTGTCATATTATGATTGGCCGTTTAACATCCTATGTGGACGCTCTCAATGGCTTATAGCCTCAACTTTTATATAGTATAGATGTTTTTCTTTTGTAGCATATCTTTAATTAATATGCATTATTCAAATTTTTGTATTATATTTTTGTATTATATGTATAAAATGTGATATTATACGTACAAAGTACAAAAAATTCCTCCCCGCTTACTCTCCGATTTTTTTCCGCTTTTCCGATAAATCGCTAGGCCCTCGTGTGCCGCACGCGTAGCGCCTAGCGAGTTTCCGAACAAGGGTTTTAACTAGACATTTTATCTGCGCTACGCGCGGATTATGTATTTTGAATTTGTTCTATTTTTAGTTTTATAATTATTATGTACTATTTTGTTTGAGTAGTCTTAGTATTTTTACATTTTGACAAAAGTTTTATATAATTTCTTTCTTAGTTTTCTATATAAATTAGGACTATAAATTTTTCATTTTAATCAATTTTTATCACAGCAATTTTGTTATTATAAATTAGATTTGCAATATGAAAAGCTACGAAAATGAGTAATCCAACTAACACCATAAAAATAAAGAATGTAATTTTGCATTTTCAGGCAATTCTCAAAAAAGATTATAAAATAGGTTTTTCACCAAAAAAAATAAAAGGGAAAAATGACCAAAAATGTTTCATTAAAAAATCAAAAAGTTTTTCTACTTTTACTTTATAGATATATAGATATGAATAATTATTTAAATAAAAATGAAAATAAATAAAATAAAATAAAAAAGATTTTTTATAGTTTTCGAATCATAGATTTTTAAATTCAAACTTCACTATAATTTCTATTCTCAATACTTTTTCTAAATTTTGTTTTAAAATTCAGAAATTTGTTTTGAAACTACTTGCAATTTTTTAATAAATATTTATGTATTTATTTATTTATTAAAATCCTAAATCCACTCCTAAACTACATCCTTCAAATCTAAACTCTAAATCTAAATTATTTAACCACAGCGATATAAATATTTACTCACCTTTTAATATAAATTTTTTTAATTATTTTGGCTCTGAAGAGTTATACTTACGGTAAAAAAAATTAGGACTATCTTTGAAAATTTAGCTTCTTTTTCTTCTTCCACACTGTTAATCTCCACTTATCTCTTATATACTATAATTTTAATATGGTAGGATTTAATACTCTTTTTTGTATTTAATTTTTTCTTCTAATTTCTTTTGAAATTTCTGAATAATGTAAATGGATTTTGAAGTTATATTTTATTTTTTGAAGCTTCATCTTTTGATGTCTTAAATTTGCTTCTTTGGTTACACTAATAAAAGAATTTGAATATCTTACCAAAATTCATGATTGTAAATATATCAAGATTGATAAACCTAATTATTCAGTCATATGAAATAAATCAAGTAAAGAGCCTATATGTACGGTATTTTATATTTCTTTTGCAAATAAAAAAAATATAAATAAAGAGAACTTAGTGATTATAAAGTCAAAACTAAATTCAAAAGAGTTATTAATTTTAAAATTGTTTTAGATAAAAAATTAAAACTGCAAGATAAAAATATTTAGATGATAACTAAATTTTATTAATAAATTATTGTGACTTTTATTTTTTATTCTCCTTTCTGACATCCTACATATAGTTTTCAGGATTAAAAATAAATTATATTAAAAAGAACTAAAAACAAATTTAAAATGTCTAATAACTCATTTATATTCAGCTCTAATATGTAAAGAATATTTTTATATTTAAATATAAATAAAAAAATTCAATTTATTAAAAACATGGTTGTATGTTGGTCTATATCTTTTTGAAAATGAAAAAAACAATAAAGAGAACTTAGTGATTGTTAAGTCAAAACAAAGTTCAACACAAATATAAATCTAACTTTTACATAAAAAAAACTAAATATGAAAGATAATATATTCACTTTTATAGTCAGCTCCACTATATAAAAAGTATTTAACTTTTTAAAACAAACTAAAAAGTATTTAATTTTTTTATTCATTTTTCTCACCATCGTATATTTAATTTTCAATATTAAAATAAAGTAAATTTATAACACTAAATAAACTAAAAAGGAATTATGTAACGATTCATTTTTATAGTCAGTTCCACTATATAAATAATATGTATTATATTTAAATATACATGCAATGAAAACTCTATTTTAGTTAAAACATGTTTGTACTTTGGTTCTCTCTGACAAGGTAATGTTTATAAAAAAATACATAACATTGCTTTTTCATTTGGACATTATTAGTAAAAGCATTTTTAGTAACCATCATTAATATAGCAAAGCATTTCAGTCACCATCATTTATAATATCAAATTTTAAAAAACGCAAGAACATATATACAACACATCACAAGTAGACAAAAAATAACATATGAGTACCTGATTTCGTATATAAACCAAAGATCAATTATTAGAGCTTTTAAGAAAATTTAGATACAAAAGCTCATATAAGATGGAGAAACTAATCACAAGATCAAGGTTAGAGGATCATTCATGTACTATTTAGTGAGTGATCTGATCCAGCTGGACAGTAGTAGAAAACATTCTCTGGCAACCTTTCCAAGAATATCTCAACATCCTCGGCAAATCCGACTTGAAGCATCTGATCATCCAGACAAATTGAATTGCAGATAGATTCAGAGTTCCTCCCTTAATTAGACCAATGATACGCCCTTGAGTCCTAACAGCTACATCAACACCATAGTCAGGGTGTTGTATTTGCTGTTCAACCGGTGTAGTATCCAAGATTTGACCCCACACCTTCTCAACTTGTGGAGTAAGCTCCCTTGTCGGCACCAAAGTCAAAAGCAAAGAGGTTTCCTTCCACGTTTGTCACATAGCAACATAATACCAACAATAAATATAGTTTTTGAATCTTAAATGACCTTTAGATATAATGCAAACATGAAGCGAAGCAAACCCATGCTTAGCGTTGTATTTGATGGTTTTTGTCAATGACTGGAATCCTAAAAGCATGAGCCTTTCATTTTCCCGTCGTAGCACGACCGATTATGTCTCAACCCCGCTACAAAACAACATTAACAGTTACAAAAATGAACACGAAAACTATATAATTTAAACGGATCTCTCTATAGAAACTTGAATCCGAAAGAGTTTCAGAAATTCCATTACTCTCAAAGCTTTGAAAATATTCGGAGATATTCCTTTAGCATGTTTGCTAAAGCAAAAAATAAAATTACAAATCTTTAGTAACCTCTAAAGATACAACTTACAACTATACATAAAGCATCCTTTTGACCTTTGAAAAAGTCTGGGATCGTTAACGGTGGAGGCGGTGATTAGAAGATCCAGACAAGGCGATTGTCCATGACCAAGCTTCTCCCATGATGCTGGAGGTGGAGGATGTGAATCCATACCACCAAGTTGTTGATTTTTTTTTTAATTTTGAGCACTGTACAACTTATATCTCGTTTCTGCATCTTGTGTTAGGAAATACGGGTCAAATTTTTGCGGAAAATCAGAATTTGCGGGAGCGGGAAGACACACACAAAATTGTTAACGGAGTTCGGCCAATCGTGCCTACGTCTCCGGGACCTGCTACCTATCTTTTTATTATCACCGTGAAATTTTTACAAGCTCTCAAATCACCCCGATCCCAAATACACTCAAGAAATTAATAATAATTTCTTAAAAAGAAATTTTTTTTCTCTCACGTTCTTCTTCTTCTCTCTGTATTTTCTTCTTGCTTTGGGATGGATTTTAACAGCAAGATCTTCCATGTATTTATAGCAAAGGATGGAGTGTGTGAAAGCCACAATCTTTGACAAAATGAGCTTCCTCCTTTCTTGACTTCTTTGCCATCTTCACCGACGTGCCGTCCTCACCGTCATCATCACCGTCCAAGTTAAAAAAAAACGTGTTCTAACAATCTCCCACTTGAAGACTTATTTCAATATGTCTTCACACCTCGATCAATGTAGCAGGTCTTCCTAGCTTGTTACTCCAACAAGCCAACTGAGGTTGCACATAACCTCAGCTTCTCACACGGCACAACCTTCGTCAGCATGTCTACCGGATTTTTACTTCCTGGGATCTTCTCAAGCACCAACACTTCATCTTCTAACGCTGATCTGATGAAATGATACCTCCGATGTATGTGCTTCGTCCGAGCGTGGTAAACTGGATTCCTTGCCAAATCGATGGCACTCTTACTATCACAATACAACACACTTTTCCCTTGGTCATGGTCCAGCTCTTGTAGAAAAGACTGTAACCATATCATCTCTTTTGTTGCCTCTGTAACCGCAACATACTCAGCTTCACAGCTTGATAGAGATACAATTTTCTGCAATTTTGAAATCCAACAAATTGCAGTACCGCCAAAAGTGTAGACATATCCAGTTGTGCTCTTTGTGCTGTCAATGTCACCTCTGTTGTCAGCATCAACATATCCTTGCAATCCCATCTCAGACTTTGTGAAACATAGCGACAAACTTGGATTCCCTTTCAGATATCTGAAAATCCACTTCACAGCTTCCCAGTGTTCCTTTCCTGGATTGCTCATAAACCTGCTAACGACTCCCACTGCATGTGCAATGTCTGGTCTTGTACATATCATCGCGTACATCAGGCTGCCTATAGTAGAAGCATATGGAACTTTATCCATATATGTCATCTCGTCTTCCGTCTTTGGAGACTGATCCCTGGATAACCGAAAATGACTTGCCAGGGGAGTATTGACTGGCTTCGCGTCATCCATGTTAAACCTCTTGAGGACTTTCTTCACATACTCCTCTTGGGATAGCTTAAGACCGTCCTTGCTTCTACTGATTCTCATCCCTAGAATCTGTCTTGCTTCTCCAAGGTCTTTCATCGCAAACTCTTCTGAGAGTTTCGTCTTCAAGCTATTAATCTCATGCAAGTCTGCTCCTACTATCAGCATGTCATCCACGTATAGGAGCAATATCAAGTAGGACTCTTCAAGCCTCTTGAAATAACAACAGTGGTCAGCTTCACACCTCAAGAAACCGACACCTTTTATAAAGTTGTCAAACCTTTTATACCACTGTCTCGGAGCTTGTTTCAAACTGTACAAACTCCTCTTAAGCTTGCAAACAAGGCTTTCCTTTCCTTTGACCTCAAAGCCTTCGGGTTGCTTCATATAAATTTCTTCATCCAAATCACCGTGAAGAAATGCCGTCTTCACATCCATCTGCTGAAGATGCAAATCCTCCTTTGCTACTAGTCCAAGAACCGTTCTAATAGTCACCAACTTGACTACTGGAGAAAAGATTTCAGTGTAGTCAACGCCTTCTTTTTGTTGAAATCCTTTCACAACAAGCCTCGCCTTATAGCGCGTACTCCCATCACGTTCTTCTTTTATTCGGTAGACCCACTTGTTATGCAATGCCTTTTTCTCCTTAGGCAAATCTGCTAACTCCCACGTGTGATTTGATAACAACGAATCCATCTCGTCGTTCATTGCAAGCTCCCACTTGATCGACTCATCAACTTGCATAGTCTCCTCATAACATTCAGGCTCGCCTCTATCTGTGAGCAGAATGTAGTTAAGCGATGGAGAAAATCTTACAGGCTTTCTGATGATTCTACTTGACCGTCGTAACTCTGTGACTGGTGTATACGGGACCACTTCAGAATCATCATCCTCATCAGCCTCACTACTCTCTTCTTGAGAGATTTCTTCTTCTGCTGTTGCAGTATCCTGTTGCAACTCTGGTGTCAGGATATCTCCTAAGTCAACAGCTCCAGGCTCTTTCCTCTCTGAGCCTTCTTTTAGCTTATCCTTGTACAACGCTTCTTCGTTGAACACAACATTCTTGCTGCGGATGATCTTTCGATTTTCATCATCCCAAAACCGGTAACCAAACTCCTCGTTACCATAACCGATGAAGTAACACTTCTTCGACTTCGAGTCAAGTTTACTTCTTGCAGCATCGTCAATGTGAACATAAGCTAAGCATCCAAATACCTTTAGATAAGAAAGGTTTACTTTCTTGCAGATCCAAACTTCTTCAGGGATCTTGAATCCCAACGGCACCGATGGTCCTCTGTTTATTAAGAAGGCTGCGGTACTGATTGCATCTGCCCAAAATGTCTTAGGCAATCCATAGTGCAATCTCATGCTCCTTGCTCGCTCATTTAAGGTTCGGTTCATCCTTTCAGCTATTCCATTCTGTTGAGGCGTTCTGGGAATAGTCTTCTCCATCTTGATTCCATTATCAGCGCAATATCTCTTGAACTCCTAGCTGATATACTCTCCACCATTATCAGACCTTAAACACTTCAACTTGAGATTCGTCTCAATCTCAACCATGGCTTTCCATCTCTTGAAAACCGAGAACACTTCATACTTGTTCTTCATGAAGTAAACCCACACCTTTCTTGTGGAGTCATCAATAAAGGTCACATAATAGTACGAACCTCCCAGCGATGCAATAGGAGCAGGTCCCCATACGTCAGTGTGCACCAGCTCTAACTTCTCAGATTTTGGCTCTCTTCCTCCTTTAGAGAAACTAACTCGTTTCTGTTTCCCAAGGATGCAGCTTTCACACATCTGATGATCCACCGTCTTCAGATCCGGAAGAGCACCATTTTCCACCATGAGTTTCATCCCTTTCTCACTCATGTGCCCCAACCTACAATGCCACAACTTCGTTTGTTTGGCATTCTCGACAATAGCAACAGTGTCTTGATAACTCGTCGTCATATAGAGAGTGCCTCTTTTATGACCTCTTGCAACCACCATGGAACCTTTCCTGACTCTCCAGGCTCCACCACCAAAATTGACATCGTGCCCCGTATCATCAAGTTGACCTACTGAGATCAGATTTCGCATCAACTTTGGCACATGTCTAACCTTCGTAATCTTCCACACACGTCCATCTGGCATCTTCAGGTTGATATCTCCAATACCAACTATGTCCAAAGGTAATCCATCAGCAAGATATACCTTTCTGTAATTTCCCGCAACATAATTCTCCATAATGTTTTGGTGCGGTGTAGTGTGGAATGACGCTCCTGAGTCAAGAACCCATGAATCGACTGGGCTATCAACATAGGAGATTGACGCTTTGGTGTTATTTGTAGCTTCATCACGAGCTTCACTTTTCCTCGGGGAATCAACGGACACTACCAATGCATCAGCAATCTCACGTGTCACTGCATTGGCTCCGCCTCCCTTGTTGTCTTCCTTCTTAGGTGGTGCCCGGCAAATCTTCTTAATGTGGCCTAACTTTCCACAATTCCAGCACTCCAAAGGCTGTCTGAATTTGGACTGACCCCATCCATTCCTTGACTTCGATCTGCCTTTACTCCGGTTACTTCTGTCTAGGTTTCGTCCTCTGTTTTCTACGTTGAAAGCAGAGCTCGTGGATGTCTCCCCAGAGTCTATCCTTCGAACTTCCTCAGCAAGGATACGATCTCTAACATCATTAAATTTAAGTTTCTGAGTACCGACAGAATTACTAACCGTTGCCCTCATCGGCTCCCAACTATTTGGCAAAGATGCCAAGAGGATCAATGCTCGCACTTCATCATCAAACTCGATTTCAACGGATGACAGTTGTTGACAATCGTATTGAACTCGTTCACAATGTGCGGCAACCAAGCCACCTTCTTCCATCTTCAAATGAAAGAGCTTCTTCATGAGAAACACCTTATTATTTGCTGAAGGTTTCTCATACATATCCGAGAGAACTTTCATGAGCCCTTCCGTGGTCTTCTCCTTCGCAACGTTGTGAGGCAACGTTTTTCGACAGTGTTAACCTTATAACACCCATAACTTGTCTTTCAAGGAGCTCCCACTCGTCTTGATCCATCTTCTCAGGCTTTTTGCTCAGCGGTTGATGGAGCTTCTTTCCGTACAGATAATCTTCAATCTGCATTCTCCAAAATGCATAGTCTGTACCGTCAAATTTCCTGATACTGTGCGTCGAACCGTCTTCGCCTCCCATCGTTTCTGAAACCACCGTGTTTAAAACACCTCCGTCGACGAACCGATGTTACCGACAAAATTCACTATTCATGAAATCACTATTCACGTTAATAGTAACCCGACAAATTTTTGACTGATCACTGTAACTCAAGCTCTGATACCAGTTGTTAGGAATACAGGTCAAATTTTGCGGGAAATCAGAATTGCGGGAGCGGGAAGACACACACAAATTGTTAACGGAGTTCGGCCAATCGTGCCTACGTCTCCGGGACCTGCTACCGATCTTTTATATCACCGTGAATTTTTACAAGCTCTCAAATCACCCCGATCCAAATACACTCAAGAAATTAATTATAATTTCTTAAAAAGAAATTTTTTTTTCTCTCACGTTCTTCTTCTTCTCTCTGTATTTTCTTCTGGCTTTGGGATGGATTTTAACAGCAAGATCTTCCATGTATTTATAGCAAAGGATGGAGTGTGTGAAAGCCACAATCTTTGACAAAATGAGCTTCCTCCTTTCTTGACTTCTTTGCCATCTTCACCGACGTGCCGTCCTCACCGTCATCATCACCGTCCAAGTTAAAAAAAAAACATGTTCTAACATCTTGTATATCCTAGCTTTTCTATGTGGGCCATTGGCACCAAACAGCTGCTCGTATACTTTGGAGGAACTTCATACCGGTTCTTACCAGGTTCCAAGTACTATTTCTGAAAAAGACTATTCAGTTGTGGCACCGATTTACAGTTGAAAGTATTGCTCGTATGGTTTTTCATACATCTTCAAGAATAATGAAACAATACCCAAACTCATCATGAACACGATTATTGCACCACAACGAGCACCTGAATTCGACGTAAGTTAAGCACCATAAGGAGAACCATAATGAAAATACAAGATTTGAGCATGAGACAGAATCTTGACCCCGAGTCCATAAAATCAACTTGGTGTTCCATGTGTCGATGCATCCCCAGTAACTGAAACCTATACGAAGGAATGGAATTCATTAAACAAACCATCTTGCTTGCTAATGATAAGTGTGATAGTCTTCCCCGTCAAAGATTTGAAGTGACTTTTGAGAATCTCATTTTTATGGTCTTTTAAAGTTTTCTGTCTACAAATTTATAGACAAAGTTGAAAACAAAGGTGCGCTTTAGAGTGCACTGGATGAAAATCTACATAGAAAATTACAGTATTAAACTATTTGTTCTTCATTTTTTGGATCAAAAGAGCTTTTTGGTTTACCTTTCTCAGTGAAATTGAGCGAGATTATTCAGGGTCGACTCCAGCCTCGGCATCGCTAACAGTGCTCTGACTCTTGTGCTTCTGTTGCTGGCGTGGTTGTTCAGCGGCAAAGCAAGTGATTTCAAGTTTATTTTTAGAAGCACAGTTGATACAGATGGCTGACCATATAGACCGGTAGATCTATACGTTTTCAGTTTTCACCAGCGGAGTTATCATCAGTATCGCTCAGATATTACCGGAGCACTGGCCACTACAAACAATGAAGGCGGTGGAATTGTAAACGGTGGCGGCGGAGGCGATTATAAGATCAAGACGGGGAGATTGTCCAGACCGAGCTTCTCCCTCGATTTCCGAGGCACAAGAAATTTACCGGTTGAGAGCTGAGATTTTGCGGTGAATTTAATGGCCATGGATGTAGCTTTTCAGAGTAGGTTTTGATTTAGGACGAAATTAAGTTTAGATAAAGAGGTTTTATATAGGAGAAGGATCAAGGGCATGTGAACGAAACATCCAAGAATAGATTTATGATATCATTGACTGAGAAGGTAACACAAGAAAAAAATCTGGAATCGGAGAATATGAAGTGGATGAGTCGAAGCAAATACTATCAATGCTTGAAACGAAACAGTGTGTTGACATGGGCTGAATTGGGCTGAACGCTAATTTTAATACAGCTCACATGTTGTTTATGCTATCTCAACAAAGGTGAAGTGGCAAAATCAAACATTATCATTCGTTGAATTTTTATGCTGATGTGGATAGCCTAAATGTAGCTCATATCCTCCTTTTATTATATTAGTGATTTCTATTTACAACCATATAAATTACCAATCATGTTTTAAGTAGTTTTTAAAGTTAAAGCCAAAAAAATAAAAAAATAGCTGTAAAAACTTTATTTTCTAAAGCAAAAATATATTGATGTAGGACCGGCTGTACGTAGGACAATTTTTCTTATTATATTTTTTTTATTTAATTCTACAGCTAAATTAGTTACAGCTACATCAAAAACTTTTACAAACTAAATTCTACAATAAAAATTTTATAGCTACACTCGAACCAATCGCCCCCAAAAAAATTTACAGACTTAGTGATTGTGTGATGCAATAAATTCTACGGTAAAAACAACCGCAAGTTATTAAAAAAAATGTAAAATTCTTTAAAAAATATTTCAGGCTCCGAAAATCTCAAATCCAGCCATGCACATAAGTTTACAATCACCATAAGTCAAATCAGATTCCATACGACAAATTCAGGCAACTCATGATAACCATTACTAATTCATCGCATCACACAAACACTAAGTAAATATGAAACATACTTCTTCTGTTCATAAAAATGTTATTTTAACATTTTATTCTTATTACACAAAGAATGTCATTTTAGATTTTGAGTACATTTTATACATATTTTAAGTTTAACAGTAGTTGTAAAATGCATTGATTGTATTAAAAATTATTTATCTCAAACGATATTGGTTAAACAGTGGTAATTATTACGATTAAAATACATTTTCATTATTTTTTTAATTTCTATGAAAATGTAAAGTGACATTTAAAAAAAAAACAGATGGAATATAAAACCAAATAAACAAAAACAAAAAACAAAGCCACACAACATAGGCAGAGACCAACAAATTATATCATGCGTGAAACATGGATACAACACTAGTTATTTATAAAGTGACATAAAAGTGTAAGAATTATATACAACACTAGTTATTTATAAAGTGACATAAAAGTGTAAGAATTATGTTGTCAAGACTTTGATAAAAACCAATATGATATAATTTTGTACTTCTCCTTAAATACATGTTGTAACATTTATTTGTGACAAACTAAAACCCTAACTTTTCTGTTTGGTTTTGTAAAAATTACATTAAAATTAGTAGCCATGGCCGGTTCGGTTAATTTTGTTTTTTTATTTAAGTTTTTTGTTGGTTATAGAGATATAGGATCCCTTTGATAATTTAAGGTTTAGTTTGGTTTTGGTTCTTGTATTTCAGTTTCATTTAGTTTGGGTAACAATGTTAGGAACCATCTAATATGAGATAAAATTTTGATTCCAATTTTGTTTCGTTTTTCAGATAATTTTGGTAATTTGGTTATAAAATCAGATGTTCAGTTTTTGGATTAAATATCGGATGGTTTGGCTAATTTAAATAAGTCAAAAAATCTATCCCAGCAATTCAGTTCTTTAGGGTAGTTTGGATAATTTTAAATATTTTAGATAAAAAAAATATTCGGGTAATATAGTTTTTGGGTAGTTCAGCTTGTAAGTAGTATTTCAAATATATTTGGTAATTTTTATTTAAATATAATTATTATTTTAGGTATATAAGATATATGTTAGATATTATAATACCCAATCACCTTTGAAAAAAGCCAAAAATTCATCTTAGGACATTTTTTATATATAAGGAATGCGACTTCTGTGAACCGACATTCAGTAAAGTTCACAAAGAACTGAAGTTGTAAGAAACTGATTTCGGGAGTTTATAGGAACTTTAACCCAATCTTTATTTGTTGGCTTGGGGATTTTTTCTGTGTTTTTTAAAATGTGGACCATTGTGGTCATCTTAATCTCCTATAGCTGTTTAAGTAGACATAATAGATCATCAACAGACAATAAAATTTCTTGGATATATATACATATATATGTGCTTATTTATGTCTCCTGAGGCATGAAGGTTTGTTTCCATATAAACTTAACTATTATGTTGTGTTGATCGTTCTTTGCCCATGTAAATTTCTGGTTTTGTTGCACAGAGATTTTAAGTCGGATTCAAATAAAACTTACTGGAACAAAACATGAGTAAAATTCAGATACGTGTGAGTAAATATTCTTATACAACGAAGACTAATACATTAAAAGTTTTGCATAGATCATTGATCTATTTGATGATGTATATATATAGCTCAGGATTCATCAGGACATGATTTGAGTAAAGACCTACAAAATTAACCCCAAGACAAAGAAACCTTCCTAGCCATTGTAACACTTGGAAACAAATAACGTTTTAAGAACACAAAGAATATAAGAACAACTTTTCTTATTAGATTTAGAAACTCACTCAACATTAAATCTCTGGATGTGTTTCTCTTATGAAACACTTCTCCATGAGAACTTCTTATATAGAACTAACCTACTGTTATTATATAAACAATAGGAAAACACAAATCCTTATCTAATCTTCTTTGCATTATCCTTAACTCACTAAACTTCCCTTTAATGAGTTAATTTGCTCCTTTGGAATTATTTAACATTCTCCCCCTTAATTCGAACTTGAATTTCGGGTTTGTTGATCTCTTAAATTTTAATAAGCTTTCTCATTTCCTTGAACTTAATTCTCGCTAATGGTTTGGTTAGTATATTCGCCTTCTGTTACCACGGTATGTGCTCGAGTTCAACTTGATCATTCTCTACACATTCTCGAATGAAGTGGTATTTAGAGAGTATGTGTTTGCTTATGCCGTGAAACACCAGATTTTTGGTGAGGGCAAAGCCGATTTGTTATCAATCTTCAACACGGCCTTCTTGTCTTCTTTGTTCATGATCTCGGCCATCAACTCATTTAACCATATCGATTGTTTTGCAGCCTTCGTAGCAGCCATGAACTCAGCCTCACATGAAGATAGAGCAGCGTTGGGTTGCTTGCAAGACTTCCATGTGATTGGTGAGGTTCAAGGTAAAACATGTGACCGAATGTGCTTCTTCCGTCATCAACGTCAATGTTATGACTGTTGTCTCTATAACCTGTTATCTCCATTGATCCGTTTCTTCTAAAGAAGAGACCATACTCGGTGGTGCCTTTTATGTATCGCAAAATATGTTTTATGGCTTGTCAATGACTCTCTCTTGGACTCTGCATCCATCTGCTCAATACTCCAATCTCAAAAGATAAGTCCTGTCAAGTATGGAGAAGATATCTCAAGCACCCAATTATTCTTTGATATAATGTCACATTGATTTCAGGTTCCTTTTCAGCCTTTGATATTTTCATGCTTGTATCAATTGGAACGTCAACTAAATTTGTTAAATTTTCTAATATCTAATTTTTTTTCTTATCTAATTTAATAGATAAATTAATAATTTTATTAATTTAATAAATCTACTTTTTATATTATAAAATTAAAAGAAGAAGAAGAAGAAAAAAAAGAAATTGTTCTCTTTTCTTCTTAAGATATTTGTTTGAAACAAGAAACAAGCGGCTTCAAAAAATCCACCTTCTCTTCTTGAATTTTCTATATGAGATTCATTTCCCAAAACAAGCATGGAAAAAGTAGTACATATACATAAATGACCAAGTTATTCAGTCACTACTTTCGATTCAAAAAATCAAGTGAGATTAGTTAGATTTATGTAAAAAAAAAGAATTTTTCTAAGTTGTGATTTTCTGCAAATGCTAAGGACGTTACTCAACAAAAAGATACACCCACAAGGGTTAAATACTATAGCAAAGAAGTATTTTGAGAATCACAGGATTATAAATGAAGACCGTTCAAGTGTTGATGCCAACAAATGTGTCAAGGCTGATTTTGAATGTGAAATTTCTAAATATACATAGTGAAATGAGTTCAATCCCCAAACATAGACATAAATTTCTTATATAAAATTTCATTAAACCAACAAACCAAACTCTACGGCTGGTTTATAGAACTGAAATCATCATGCACTCAATTAATATATAGAAAAAAATTACCCCAAAAAACCCAATAAACTATGTCATCCCAACGTTTTGGATAACTTAGGCTTCAAGATAATTACAACAACAATTATAGTCGGGAGCCCGCAACAGATTCAAATCTTAACAAGTAACTGCCATTAACTTGTATGTCCATTCACAAATAATAGTTTTGCAACACATAAATATACAATCACCATAGGCCAAATCAGATTTCATAGGACTAATTCAGCCGAATCATTCAGCCAAATCAGATTTCATCGCATCACACAAGCATCATGTATGGTGGAAGGCCTCTTGGTCCAGTGGTTTGACCAAGGATTCATTAATGCTTCTACACCATGAGGCTTGAGTTTCAATTTCCCAAAGAAGGCGAATTATGCAGAATATTAGAGAAACGGCTTACAAGAGATCTTCATCATGGCACAAGGAATACCATCACGAATGGACCTGTGGCTTAGGGTGATGCAGTCAAGCGAAAATCCTCACATGACAGGTAGAATTGTCAGATGTAATATTGTCTATGTTATGTTTTAATATCATAACTAGAATTTGACCCGCGCTTTCCAAGCGCGGGTTTTGATTTTACATTTTAAAGAAAATTATTTGATGAAGTTTGTAAACCGATAATTTAAGATACTTTTAGGTTCCTACAAAACTTACCCGAACTTTGAATGATTCACTCGAAACCGTCCGTAAATTTATAATATCCGGATGTAAAATTATTTTAAACTCTAATATCCAAAAAAACTGAATTGTAGTCTATGAACATTTGGATGACTATGTCTAACATCCGCACGAGTGTTTCGTAAATTGTATATATAACATATATAATTATGTTTATTTTATATATGTTGTATATGTTTGAGGTTGTTCATATCATATTATTGTTTGATATATTAGATAAAAACATTAAATATGTTTTGAAAAACCGAATTGATATATTTAAACGGAGGGAGTATGTATAAGGCATAGTTTTGGTGCATATTTAATGTTTTAAGAACATTAAATCTATATTATTAAAACTGAAGTACCTTTTGGTACTGTTTGGAAACATGAATAACAATATAAATGACAACTGTTTGGAAACATGGATAGTAGTATAAAAATACTTTCTGTTATTTACAATTTAGTCTTTCTATTTACAATAAATTAAATACTTCCTTTCGTATTTCTTTTTATTTAAATATTTTTCCATTGCATTTAAATATATTTAAATTAAATAATTAAAATTTCAAAGCTTATCTAACCAAATCAGTATTCATATATTGACATTTTTAGTATGTTGATTCATTTTAAAATAAATTAACAAAAAAAACAGATTAATATATGAATAATTACATCAAATTGCATCAAGTCATAAAAGTTTAATATAATATTATGTACAAAAAAATATTATCAAACATTTATATTATAATATAATATATTATACACTCTATGTAGATGACAAAGCATAAAAATATACATGAATTTTTTTTTGTAAACTATCAATTTATGAGATTTCGTTGAACACAAGTTAAATCAAACATCCGCGCAGGGGCGCGGGTCAAGCTCTAGTTTTATTTAAGAGAAAAAGTTTGTGGTTATCGAAATTATAAAGAAGAGTAGAAAACTCAAAGATTTTGACTTTATTGTTAAGACCACTCTATCCCTAAACCTCCAAGAGGTTCTTAGGTTTAAAAAATAAAAAAAATTAATAAACAATGTTGTCACATCGATGAATAGTTAAGAGTTCGGTTACTAAACTCCCCATTTAAGAGGCGACTCTTGCACTGTTCGCGGGTCCGATTGCCAAAGTGTCGGCCCGCGAGGGATTCTTTTTTTTTTTTTTTTTAAAAAGAAAAAATTGAAAAAAAAAATTAAGAACTTTTACAAAAGCTCACGAATGGAGATGCTAAGATTCGAAACTACTTTAGGTAATTAATAATCCATATAATTACAAAGAATTTGTTTGACCATCGCCCCTCCATAATTAATATAGCTTAATGTAAATAATAACGTTTTAACCGGGGATTGGTTAATTATTGTAAAACTTAAACCGTACAAAACCAAAAATAAAGTAAAGTAAAAATCCTAGTTAACCGACCCAACCGGACTGTTGGTCATCCCCTACCACCGCCAGCCGTTGATCCTGGAGCTGCCACACTGCAGCCAACGTCGTGAATTCATTCTCAACTCTCCCCGTTCTAAATCGTTCACTCCGGGCAGTAACTAACGAAACCGTTGGGGCTGTGGAATACGCCAGGGCTGGCGAAACTCACTGACCGTCTTTGATTCGCCATGGAATCCACCGATCCAAGACCACAATCATGACGCAGCAAGAAACAACACACGATCTTAAGCCTTCTTCTCGTACTCTCCGCCGTCCTTGAACAGGAACCTCGCCTGAGAGTAAGAAAATTCAAAACCTGTCTCTGAAAGATGTGTAAACTCCACCTAAACACCCCAGATCTACCTCACCTCATCACAGTCGTAAAGGGAGAGTGAGCGACCAGAAACCCGCATGAAGCTCGATCTATGATGGGCTAAGACATCAGAAACTCAATGACGGCTTCAGCCGACACCCCTAAAAACTCACATAAATAGTTGTAAAAGAAGTTGGGAGGTATTATAAATCGTATGTATATATTATCCAGCAAGCTACGAAAATTATCTTAAAATTTTTTAACTAATAACAATAATCTATATAGAGGATGGCATGCCACTGTAATAACTCAAAAACCAATGGATAGAATCGCTAATAGGGATTCTACTTTAATAGTATAGATTAAACCAGTGTTGAAAAAAACATTAAGTATGAAACATAATTCGCGCTGTTTTAGAAAGAGTGGCATGTCTGACATATTCTTGTTACATAAATAATATCACTTTAGATTTTCAATGCAATTATACATATTTAAGATTTATATAACTGAGAAAAATGCAATTGATCTTATTAAATTTTACCTTCAACTATTGGTTAGTAGTTCGTAATTATAAATCATAAACACATTAAATCATGTGGATTTGTCTCCGTTGAATTGAAATCCTTTTCATAATAAACAAACCTGGAAATTGAAATCTTTGTTAGGAGAGATTATTATCTACGGGAGATATTTGTTTTTGTCGCCGTTGAATTTCAATGCGCAAAATATCGGTCCCTTCTCCTGCATCTCTAAAAGCATCTTCAGCCTCTTGTAACTTTCCTCTTTTTTGAAGTAATTACCTCGAAGATTAATAAGTGAGAGCTTCTTGGAGTAAAGTTTAAGGCATTCTTCCAACGCTTTCTTTACTAAGCTACTTTATATTCTCTCTTTTTATAATCTTCTCCACGGTCTTTTCACGTTCGTTAAGTATGATATGGCGTTATCGCCCCTACCAGGTTAATCATCGATTTTTGCTTAGCTGCAGCCTGCCGTGTGAGGGTTATGACCCGTGACCATCCCTTCCAGCATCATGCGCTCAATCCTTTCCGATCTCAGCCTGATATCCTCAGTCCCTTCCTACGGGATTGTAAAACATCTGCACCAATTTGAACTTACTCGGGATGTAAGCAATAATCCAAGTCGTAGTCAGCCACAAACTCAAGCCACCTCCTCTGCCCTCAATTCAAATCAGGCTGAGTAATATGTACTTCAATCTCTTCTCTGGCTGGGGTAAGTTATTTGCACTCTTAGCTCCATAAAGATATGACCGTCATATCTTTAATGCGAATACCACAACCGCCATTTCACAGTACGCTTATCCAGGCCAACCACCAGCTGTGTTGCATCACCTTCCGGGAGTGGGACCCGCAATGTTCCTTCTTTTTTACTCTACAGAGGCAAACTGATGGTTGAGCTTCTAATTTTTGGCCAGTTTACCCAACCTTGCTCCTTCCAATTCGTGTTCCTGTGCCTCAATGGAGAATCAACACTATCACAAAGCTAGTTCCCAGCCTTGAAATGTGCTCCAGCACTTCAGCGTAAATCGACCCTATCGGTCTGGCCAAGCTTTGATCGATCCCACCACATTCAGCTACTTTTCCCGTAGGCGCTTGACCACAGAGCTCAATCAGGATGTGTACTGGCTCGCCCACCAGCTGCTTGCAGCAGCTGCAGTACTAGCTCGCCACCAACTGCCTGAGCAAGCTCCACGAGCTGGAAGCCGTAGTTACTGACCCAGATGAGACACCCCAAACAGCTGAATGTATGGTCATGGTTACAATTGAGTGCGATTATGAAGCCTCATCTGTGTTATGCCAGCACTTCCTTACATGGATGAGTTCAGTATACCCACTCAAACCTGCGGCCAGACCCTACATCTGGTTGCAATCCGTTTAGGATCCATCCCGTTCACCTAAGCGTGGGAGGTATTCAGTTCCTCGCTTACTACCACTTTGCCCCAGCTTCTTGCTGTTGCTCCAGCGCCATCCACACAGAAACCTCAGTAGGGATTATTGTGTCGGGCTTTGTTGTTAATCCGTTTCATTGTTGACCGGTTGCCGAGTTGCCAACTTTCCATGACCGCTGTATCAGCACCAACCCATCCTCAATATTGTGCCGAGTTATCCCAGCACACATTCCTTCTCCCCCCCCCCCCCCCGCCGAAGTTTCCTCTTTGGAACCCTAGCAAAATAAACAGCACAACCCACCTTATCTTCACATGTTTAAAGACTAATAGTATAACACATGAACCTCAGATAATATTTGCCTAAGTACCAAAACAACTACCACCTCACTGTGGCAGTCCCAGCCGAGTGTAATGACACAACACCATTAACCCACAAAATCTAGAATTCAAATGGCTCTGATATCCAACTTGTAATGACCCGGATCATGGAATTCCAGTCAAATAGCCAACCAGACCGGCAGTCCCATTTAACCAATCTCTACTCAAGTTGATTCACTTTCATGTCCGCGTTTTAGAAGTCCCATTCAATATTATTCTAAGTATTTCAACCCAATTGACGGTTTCATACATTCAATATTTATAGATATTAAATATGAATCCATATAGCGTACGAGTAACTTAGTTTGCCACGTAGGGGCTATCGTAAGTTCATCATATTCATTCACCCAAACACATGGACAATCCATCCTTGGCTTGAGTCCTCACGGTTCCTTGGCTTTACCACGAATCCTGAACAGATCATGAAACCACACAATCACAACAGACCAATATAAACATAACTTAGCAAGTTGATCTAGGAAAAGCATGGTTCAATCCTTGAACCCACTCTGGCCCAAATCTGTCCTACTCAAATAAATTTCCCAAAAACGTAATTTAAATTTCATGAAAAATTCATTGATGTATTTCCAACTAAGAGAATCTCCTAATCAAGAATTTGGCAGGAACCGGCCTCGATCATATAGATCATCGACCTATGATCCAGTCAACTGTCCAAAGTGACCTCATCAAATCAATTGCTAAAACTAAGTATTTAAAAAATTCATTGATAATTCAATGATATAAATCCCCACTAAGAGATTTCCATAATCGGATCTCTCAATAATTCACTTCAGGAACTACTTATATCTCTCGACAATCCAGTGTCCGGCCAAAGGCCATGGACTGTCCACTTGAAACGGCCAAGGGCCTTGGTTCAATGCCACTCAGCTGAATCCACAGGACACCATCAGAATATAGAAGAAGGGAGAGATTTGATCAGTAAGTTAATTTAATGGGAAAGTGGATGCAACCAAACCACAATCGCACCACAAAAACCATCCGGAATTTACAAACCATGGCTTTGGGCGATGGTTGTGGTTAGGCATCACTAACCTAGGCGTACATTCCTCTGGGCATGCTCCTTCTCCTTTGCTATCCTTGTCCTTCTGCCTGTTTTCCATAAGTTTGCTGATCTTCCGGTCTGAATTCCACGGAACAGACATCACCAACACACACACAGTCTGATTCTCTAACCGCCTGTCTCTATCTCTTTTTCTCATTTGGGTATGATTTTGGACAGAGGTTCTGCATTATTACTTTTGTGCCATTCTCTGTGCCAGACACTCTATATTTATAGAAGATTGTCCACGCCATTCCCCTTAGGCAACAGGATACAACCGGAAGAGAGAAACAGGCATAAACTACCTCTCTTTACATCCTGTCGCCCAAACTGCCCAACTGCCAATTGTTGAGGCATGTGGGCTATTCCTGACGGCCCAATGCAATCAGTTTTGGGTCACCCAGTCCAGTCCAAGGACCCACTTACGATCACATACATAACCCATAAGCCCCTGGTGGATCAGGCCACACCCAATCGGAACCAACAGACATACCATGATCCTAGGATCCCACTGGCGCGGATCACACACTTCCACCAAGCTGAGATGAGCTGACTTGCCAGCTTCCCAGCTGGGTGAGCAGTATCCAGTTCCAGATGAGCTAGCTTACACTGTGGAGCTACCTTCCAGCTGTCATTTAGACTGCCTTTGCACGTGTGTGAGTGCTTACCGTCCAGCTCCCCTTACCTTTACAGTAGACGATTTAGCTCCATCTGACATTGTCCAGTCTTGCTGGATTTACTTGTCCAGACTTTCGTATTCCGTCCATTTAGTTATTAAGCTTTCATAACAGAACCCTAAAATTGTCCAAAGCTTACTGGAAAGTAACTGTCCAGCTTCCCTTAGGCTGGTTTTGAGCTTCTTTCCTTTTCCCATTTCGGTTAAGTCTCAGCTATCTGATACCTTAACCCCTCTTTACGGACATGATACGTTCTTGTCTTTGCAGGCCTTTAAAATGGACCTAATAACATGGTGTTACAGTTCACCCCTGTACGCAACCCATCGGTACCACCTCCACGACTCTTATCTTTAGGCATATCGTTTAGAGACATTGACAGAAATGATCCTCGAAATTCTTTGAGACTCTAGGATTAATGGACGGATGATGTATACTTCCACAACCTAGGCGCCATCGTAATAGCTTAGATGTCACGGTAGAAACAAAATCAGGCATCTCCCTTCCTGAATGGTCGATTAAGTTCCACATGTATATGACCATGTGGACAACATGATCTAACGATAGGTTAGGTCTTCTCCAAAGCTAGACAAATGTAAGCCAAAAAACTTTTGTATGTTTTCTATTAAATAAGTAGATGGGTGTTACATTATCGTGACTCATTCTTGAACTATATTGGGAAAGAAGCAGAAAGACTCTGTCGCGTAACTAGAAAATCCTTCGTTAATATTCTAATTCTATAAAAAGAGTAAACTAAAACTTATTTCTAAATGTTTTAAGAAGCTCCAAACTTTTGTATTCCTTATAACTGGGATGTGTTTTAATATAAAACAGAGAAAACTAAGCCTAATAGCCGTTATACAGTTAACTAAAAATCTCCTAAAACATAAACTTAAATAAAATCGATCCCATAGTAAGGGACCCTTAAGTATTTTATTTGCGTGGTCGATCCTTCTTCCCTGTTATGGCCTCGCTATTGTCCACCCCTTATCTGACAACCAACACACTTTGATCCCGTTCCCAGGGACCTTATGATGGTCTTCAATCTGCTACTCAGATCTTCCCTGGGTCTGTTTAGCTTGCTCCTTATCGTAGCCAATTCTTCATGCATTACCTTCAGTTGTAGACATTTACTCAGTGTTCTCGTCCATATGTAAGCTGTCGGTCCAACCTTCCAAGGTCGTGATACTAACTCTGCGTCATCTTTGGCTCGTGTTTTGGTTGAAATGCTGATGGCTGTACAGTTGCGTTCCAAAACCCCAATATCATGAGCATTCTTCTTTGAAAGTGGAAACTATTCTCTCACCATGAGTGTCTCAATTACATCTGATGAATAGACCATATATTAACCAACTCACCGAATAGCCAAGTTGAATCCACACTTCAAGTCCTCTGAAACTTAGAGTTCTAGCTCACACGATAGGCCTTTCAAGTCACATTGAAAAAAGAAGGCTGAATCTTTACAGGTCGTAGCCAAACCACAGAGAGAGAGTGCACAAAATAGATTGATAATCACATAGTTATGCTAGGGAAATTTAATATAACTTAGAGGAACCTTATGTAATCCATGAGATGCTTGAGAATTGGTTGTGCTATCAGCCATATATTAGAAAATTAGTAGATATAGGGTATTATGAGTTATGGTAGGAATTATAAAATATGGAAGCGGACCTAGAAAGATACATAAGTTTATATCAATCATAGATCTATGAATTTTAATAAAGGAAAAAATCATTTAATTCTATGATTATGCTATAACTCAATTCTACGATAACTTTCGTGATGCAAATTTGGGTGATAGCCTCTAAAAAAGAATAAAAGGCATCGTACAAATTCCGGATCATGGTATGCAAAATGCTTTGTTTTAAGGGCATGGTACGTATCTTTTCTGTAGTCAAGCATTAAGAAACGAAACAGATGTCGATAAGTTATTTTAGCATACTAGAACTTAATCTCTCCGAATAAGATTCCTAGCAATTCACTTAATGTCTTAACAATGAAAGATATAGTTAAGGTATTGATTACGACCCTACCTCTCGCAGATATCAAATAACCGTAACATCAGTTTCTAGTTAGCTTCTGATTTTTAAATTATTTTATTAATTTTAAAAAACAAGGCAATAAGCCACAGAAATCTGATGATAGATGCTTAATAACACTCTAGCATCTTGTTTTATTTTTCTCTAATCCGTCAAACCATAATAAAACCCTTATTATTTTACAAGAGATCTACTCAATATATAGCCTAAACAGAATATAATCTTAACTAATAATGGATCTATAAGATTAGGGAATAGAAAACTGAGGTTCTAATTATAAGCGTTTCGACATAAGAAATTGTATTGACCTTCTCTCGAATAAAATACCTTACATGTATGCTCATTGTGTAAATATCTTCTTACTTGTTTTAAAAGATCTCTCTTGCAATAAAACACAAGCAAAGGGGTAATATAAAACCTAGATACATTCAACTCTTGTCCTTATGTGTGTTAGGCAATACCTATGCAACTTTGTAAACTTGGAACCTATCAAGCGTTCTGGCTTGAGGGTCACTCTGTGAGAATGGGAGCTTTCTGCGTGAAGTAGTTGAGACCGATGGCCGATCGACGGCCAAGGGGAACCTTCGGAAGTGTGCATCGTCGATCATGTCCGCGACCTCGATTTAATCCTCTTTC
>CAJHQP010004342.1:0-56516 GCA_905132765.1 Moricandia arvensis | reverse complement strand
ATCAGTCCCTTTGGAATTTGATTCCAGTTTTAGCTTCTTCAAGAATATGAATTTGTAACTCCAACACTTTTTCAATTAAAAAAAAAGTAAACTATTCCTCGGAAAAAGTAAACAACTATGACGGAGATGATAAAACATAAGGGATCATCTACAAAACCAACAAAACAACCAACGAGTGTCTTGCCGAAATAATTACCGTCATCACGCTGCCAGCCGCCAATGACAACAATCCCACAACGACAAGAAGACAACTCTTTCATACTGAAGACATAACGACTCGAAGAGTCGATCTTGAAACAAATTAGCAAATTGTTGAATTTTGGAGTTCGATGCAAGATATTAAGTCGGAGATCCATAAAGTAACAAGTTTGGCTCATGAGATCAAACACATTCTCGCCGCAAACCTAAAAACATTTGACAAAGAAGATCACTGACGTCAAGATTCATCAGACAGACAAGCTATGAATCTCATTTTTCTTGGGAAACTCTGAATTTACCAATAATATAATCGTGTTCAACATAACCATGGGACGAGCAAACTTTACCAAAAAAAGAAAGATGCCAGATATTGCAGCTGTTCTTTGAAAGCTTGAACGAACCTGGTTTAACCTGGTTCTCCAAACTGACCAACGATTCCATCGAAATTTCCATGATCTTTCTACTAGGCTTTTGAAACATTACATAATGTTTACTTGACAAAGAACCTTATTTATGGAAGATATCTCAAGGTTCTAAAGAATGACTCAGAAAAATCATGGAAAATTCAAAGAATTATCTCCAGAGTACAAATTCCATATGACACAGCAATGGAAACTATTCACAACAAACTCTAGATAAATACAAAGTTAGGAAAAAAATTTATGCGAATAAGACCATAACCCTACAAAACTCCCTCCATCATGCTAACAGTTTCATCAAGATGGAAGAGGATATACAAGCCTTTCTGCTCAAACACAATATGATGAAACATCTAGCAACAAGATCAATGGATACTTATCAAGAATCAAGCAAACATTCTTACAACAGATCACATAATAACAAGAATGTTGTATATTGTGTCATCAAAAACGAGCAAATTGATTCAGCCACTATAGTACCAGACAAACCGTAGAATGTTTAGGTGAATGAGACAGATGGATCAAATCTTATGGAAAAACTTAGGTAAACAAAGATATGATTTATATTATTTTAATATTAGACGGCTTGATTATATCTATGGGGTTGCCAGTAGTCATATTTTTGTCCCCATAAAATTTTCATAAACTTCACAGTTTCATATTCTTCTTTAGACACTTTATCATGCTCATATGGAAGTAACATATCTCTTTTATGAGTTTAACTCTTCTCTTAATCTTCATTTATAACATTCTATGAATGTTAGTGTTTGGTATTTCAAAATCTTTACATTAACACAAACAATACTTTCATTAACTGATATACATGTATCCCGACGGATTAAAGTTTTACAAGTTCATTTTACAGTCATTTTCTTGACTGTATATGCATTTGTAAAAATAAAACTCAGTGAGGCTACCAATATATAAGTGATCATAATAAGGTTTTGTTTGGATTTCAATAGTAAACAAATATTTGGTGTATTCAAAAAAAAAAAAATTAGACGGCTTGATTATATATATGGGGTTCATAGTAGTCATATTATGTCCCCATTTTTTTTTAATTATTTTCTTTTCCAAACTTTAGTCTTCTGTTAATTGATGTTTATAACATTTTATGAATGTAATGTTTGGTATTTCAAAATTTTTATGATGACATAAATACACAGTTCAAAAAGACGGATGCTACTGATAAGAACTCGGAAGGAATTTGTTACAAACGTGGAAAATATTACAATGCTAATACTCTTTAAATTTTCATTATGCAGTTCCAGTTTGTTTCTATCATAGTTTGAATTGCAAATTAAGCTTTGGATATCTAATAATAATTTGCCTATATTCTGATGTGTTATAATTGTATCATATTCTCCCCATTTGAACACCTATTAATATAAAACAAGGTTCAATATATTTGGAACTTAAAAATAAATTAATATTTTAAAATTGACAAAACAAATGTTTGTTGACCCTTTAAAATGTTTGAGTAGATGTAAACTACATAAAATGATCTACATGTTTAAGGACAAACTATAATTATATCTATTGATATATATTTTTTTAGTGTGATATTTTGTGTTGTGGTTGGAGATTTACATAATTTTATGTTAAAATCACACTAAAATGGTGAAGTTCTGACACTAAAATAATGCTGTGGTGGGAGATTGGCTTATAACAACTAATTTCAAAATCTATGAAAGTTTATACTCCCTATGTTCCAAAATAGACTTTGATGTTTTCACACATATTAAGAATTAAATCACTATAATAAATATATCATTTTTTGTAATTTTTAATTTTAAATAATTTTAACCAATACCAACTTAATAAATTCAATTATTTTTTGAAGTTTACAATATTTTCATATAAAAAACTATATTTGTGAAACAAACTTTTTCTTTAAAACATATATCTTAATACTCCCTCCTCCATTCCAAAAAAATTAATGTTTTAGATTTTGTTTTTTCAAAAAGATACTTTTTACATTTCTAGTGCATTCATTAATGGTAAATTATAATATTTAAATAACATAATTGTGTTTATTGAAATTTTATTGGTCAAAAGTTATATGAAATAGATAATTACGTAAGATAATGTATTGATAACCAAAACTTGAGATGTTTTCTTAATAAGTGTGAAAATTTAAAAACATGAAATATTTTGAAACAAAGAGAGTATCTTTTGTTAGAGAAGACGTTTTTTTTTTTCAGAAGGAATCTTTTTAAAATGAAGACTTTTTTTAAATGATATACTATAGTAGTAATAGTATGATAGTTATGATTCATATTTACTACATTTACTCATGGTATATTCAACACATTAAAGTAAATATTAGGTTATATATGAAACATTTCCATATTTTATTCATATTTATATTAAAAATTGATATATTTTCATATTAAATATAACTATTGTATATTTATAATTTATAAAATTTCCTAAATTTTATAAAATATTTATAATCAAATATTCGATATCGAGTAGTTAAGATATCATCTTCAATACTAAACTAAAAGATAGTTTTATAATTGATTCTATATGTTTTTAACTAAGTGACAACTAGTTTCATTTTCTAGAAAACAATCTTTCTATACATTGAAATTATGTTTTGAAATGCTTATGATCACTTATAATTTATACTATCTTCCTGTTTAAGCATATGGTGTAGGTTCAACACATTGAAGTGTATATTTAAAATACTTCCTCTTTTTGTTACTATATGAAACATTTCCATCTAAGTTGTTATTTAAAAATTTAAATGATATAAGTTATACGAAATCTAACTATTTACAATTTATACGATTTTCTAAATTTAGTAGAATATTTACAATCAAATATTTCAAATCAAATTATTAAGATATAATTTGCATAATTTAGTTATCATTTTCCATTTGCGCTATTTTATCATGTATATAAGGTTGTTATTCCATTCATTGTTCACACAATTATCATGGAAGCTACCGTTCTCCTCGAACTGTTAGATACTCGATCTTTGAATGTTTCTGTACGAGTCTAAATAGTTCAAAAATGGATCGTGAGGAATGGAATGTTCGGTTACGATTTCATATGATACTTATGGATGCAAATGTGAGTATTGGTTATATACATACAATACTCAGAAAATTAATCTCATATTTTATACTAATTTGCTAATCATAATATTTGTTCTTATAGGGACATATGATTCAAGCAACTATGAAGAATTCCTTAATGTGTGAATTCTATTGTATGTTTAATAAGCATTGCTGAACTAGGCTATCAATTTCAAAGTAGTCTATTCTATTGGTATTACCAGGGTAACTCGTCATAAGTATCAGATTTGTTTTGCAAAATCTATTCGTGTTGAATTCATATTTCTTGAAGAGATACCCAAAAAATTCTCATTCGTAAAATACGATGAGTCAAACATGAGATTAGTTCATCCCAAATTTTTATTCGGTTAGAACTCTATTCTTTTAGTATGTTTAGCTAATTTATTAATTTACAGTTGAATACAAATGTAAACTAACTTTTCAACTTTATATTAGACATATTGTAGGAACCCTAACTTTCCCAGAGGTTCCTGATTTCTACTAAGCCAAACGTCAAGCAATCAAACAATGAAAACAGACGAAGTAAATAATACAAAAACAAAAGAGAGCAAAGAAGATCTTATTCTGAATTCATGAATGAGCGTTACAACATGTAAATCCTCGGCCGCAAGAGCTGTTGGTGATGCCCTAGTTCTAACCACCTAAGACTTGTTAACCTAATTCAGTCAAAGCTCGAGAATAGAAAATGAAAATTGCCTAAATCGCTCTAAGTGCTAAATTTTGCTGTGTGTTTCGTCCCCTTTTGTCTATAACCTTGGCTTTCCTTATATACTCCTCTTTAAGGCGGTTTCCTCTTTCCTTTTCTTCCCCGAGTCGTGTTTATTGCTTTGCGGAAATATTCCATTTTTCTTCGATCTTCATGATTATTCCTCGAAACTTAACATTTATCTTTCGGACTTGACATTTATCATCCCCTGCGAATAATAGATAAACCTTCATAGTATCCTTGGGCTCAATACCATCTAAAATTGTAAGTGGGCTTTTAGCAGCGTTTTAGACATTTTAGGGCCGTTTTTCAACTTAAACGTTTTTACGATTTCCTCGAGAAAAAATCTTTGGTATGACTTCAGTTTTATAAATAGTTCAAATTACTCTTGTAGTTGAGGAAAATTTGTTGTTAAGTCAACTGTTGCCATTTTATACGAACAATTTGAATTCATACGAGAAAACAAGTCATAACGATTTTTTATCGTGAACTTTCAACGATAACTCCAATCGATACAAAACAAGAGATAGTGTGATCGAGGTTCAAAAGAGGCATTGATCGAAACCGAGACAGATGGTTCTGATCCAACTCGCCATTAGGCGAGTTGGATGGCCAGTCTCAACTCGCCATTATGTGAGTTGGTGAGCTGCTCCAACTCGCCTGATGGCGAGTTGGGCTTGGTCCATGCAACTTGCCGTCGGGCGGGTTGGACAAGGTCTTTTTGGTCGTTTTGTTGCCTGATTGTCCTTTCGATAACTAGTCGTCCAATGGTTTTTGAATTTGTACACGGTTCTAATTGTGATTTCCCGCGCTTTTTGTTTTCTCTTTTAGAAAAAAATGTTTTCTGGAACTTTTAGACATTGATCCCGTCGTGACCGGTTTTGACCCTAACAGTTAGCCCCCAGCTCATTAGAATTATTACGTTCTTGCGAGCGGTTAGACATGTCAGATGAGTTAGGCGGCATTAATGGCTGAAATTCCGAAGGTGAATAGTGAGTTTTCTTGCTTATATGTATGTGGAGTAAGTTTTCAAATTCTTTACTTGCTTCATTCCACAAGAACTTCTCTTAAGGTAGAATTTTTTTTTCTCTTCATTTCTTTCTTATATCGTTCTTGATCATGTCTTCAAGCCAGAAAACTTCAGCCAAGACTTTGCTTTCTTGCTTCGACCCCAATAGCCTTCATACCCAGGATGGTGAAGTTGCCGCAAAAGTCGAATTTGTGGCACACTCCGTTGATCCTGCGGAAGCTGATGCATATTGGCTGGCTACGTATGATTTAAAGGGTCCTGCATATGAGTTGGGGTATCCTCCCTGCTGTAAGCCCAGAAATGGTACCTGGACCAGAGGCCAACCAGATGCACCATTCAGCCAACAAAAGGACCAACCAGGTTATGTGTTCACTCAAAATGGTGTATCTTACCAACCATATGGAATTTTGCAATGAAACTAATTTTAATGCATTCTACCCTTAACAATGAGTCAAACCCAATTGAATTCATCTTTAAATATATCCGTAACAGGAAGGTTTGAGTTTTACAAATCAGAGATTCCCCAGCCCGTCCATCTGCGAGTACCCGACTTTAGAAGAAGATTCAAGCCCAAGAAAGAAGCGGTATGAACCAAAAAAAATCATAGAATTCAAGATGGGTTTCTTATCTTTCCAAAAATAATTAGGAGAACTGGCCACGTAAATTAGAAGATATGATCATTTTTCAAAACAAGCCAAACCGAGCGGATCATGAAAAGATTGAACAATCTTTCGGTTTGATCATTTACCAGCCAAACAATTCCGACGAGAAGACTATCTGATCAAACCAAGACTACCATAATACCATTCAAGTTTTGAACCAATTAATAGTTCATTCCATTATCTTACCATGCACTAACAGCCATAGGATCATGATGATCTTTATTTGGCCACAGTTGCCTTATTTAGAGATTCTTGCAATAAATCTCCAACAACTCTCTTCCTATGAGCTTATGCACGAGTTAAGCACATTCCACGCAGTAAAGAAAGTTCCTAGGAAGCTCATCTATCCCTTAAAACTGTCCAGGTTCAAGATTTCTCAAGTTTCCCTTTTCAAGGCAAAATTCCAACAATCTCTCCAACGGCTAGTTTCCGATTTTGTTGCTTTGTTTGATTTATTTCTTTTTCTACCTTTTAGAACGTTATAGAGAAATGTAAGGATGAGCACCTTTCAGTCAACCAAGAATTTATAAAAGCTATTTTGTTTTTATCAAAGAGTTTCTTTGTATAAAAATCTGTTTTTTAGAATTCTAAGTATGAGAAGCATTAGATATCTAATGAGATCGTGGTCATATAGGTTGTTAGTGTGACTCAGCAGCCTTGAAGAACACAGATTGGGAGAGTCAATCAACCCACCAGATTGAGAGAGTCAATCCTTATACAGCAATCTATCATCCATCCATTGATCTTATCGGAGAGTGTTGAACAACCAGCCGGAAAGATCCCATCAACCATCCATCAGCTTCCATCCAATCATATAACTATTTATCTATTTATTTCTCTATTTATTATCATTGGTAAAATTCTCACAGATTTACCTTTGTTTTTAGGTTCATTTCATCATCCATCCATCGGAATTGAAAGAGTGTTGAACAACCAGGTTGTGTTTATCCTTCTTTCTTGTTTTGTTTCTGGTTGTTTCATTTCAATAATCATAAAAACCATAAAAACAATTTTTTTGTCATTTATTTTGTTCTTGTTCATCATAAACTAAAAATCAGAAAAAGAGAGGTAGGAGAAAAGTTAATTTCGTGTAGATCATTTAGGATTCAAATTTTATTCATTATCTTGTTTGCATTCATTGCCCCAGCTCCACTTGCCGTTTTTGATTTTATGCATTCATTTAAAAAAAAAATCTGCATTTAGTTAATTTCCTTTTCTTAGGTTGCTAGCATATCATAATTATTTCATTTCATTCATAGTGCATACAAAGAAAAAAAAAAGGTGTCGTTTCGTGCCTGCATCTAAAGAAAACCAAATAAAAATCATTTCATCTTAGGTTGTATCATTTCGGTTCATACTTGCATATTTATCGGTTTAGTTTTAATAGTTTGCATTGTTTCATTGTTTTTTAGTTCGACCAAGAAATTCCCTATTATTCACTTCATCATGAGGATTATTTCAGGAAGCAGTAGTAGAGACAGCACACGGCAAGGTCTAATGGCCACTTCAAATCAAGTTTTGACTACCTTGCGAGAATTAGAAGATCAGATGATTCGGTTAGAACAACGCAGCGAAATGTTTGGAAAAAAGGCAGAAGGCCAACGACCACAAAGGAGAAAAAATATGTCTGGAGATACAATACACTAGAAGCTTACTATGTTGAACCCAGACCACCAGACCCTTCTTGGAGAGCCACATCACAAAAGAAAAGGTACCCACTAGGCCATTTAGATTCTTATGCTAACCAAGTACCACCTATCTATTCTTTTTCAGGAAGTATATGACCAGACGACTACCTTACATGGGAGAGTAACATGGATGATTGGTTTTCATACCATGAAATACCAAATAAAGCAAGGCTAGGCCATGCCATCAAACAACTCACCGGAAGTGCATATAATTTGGTGGAAAAAAGTAGACTATGCAAAAGGTAAAATCCAGAGGAGGTTGACACCAAATGGGCAGATCTTAATTGGGTCATGATCAGGAAATATATGACTACATCTCCCACACAAGAAACAAGAAGAAAATACCCTAGAAGATTTTCTAATGATGGATCTAAAGAGGCCAAGAGAGTTTTTAATGATGGATCTAAAGAGGCCAAGAGAGTTGTGCCACAAGAAGGCCATAGAAGCCTAATCCAACGAGACCAGATTCGGCCAAACCAGAGGCTCATGGTTATCTATGATCAATACCAACATGATGAGGTACCAAATTCAATGGATAAAAATATAAGTGAAAGCCGAAATTCATTGGCCATACCAAAGGAAAAGCCAGAAAATCGTTTATTCAAGAAAAGGCTAAGCTAAGTCATATACTTGATGAATTGATTTATAAATCATCTTCCACTGGTATGATGAACTTTTCTCTGTCCAAGGATGTTACTATAGTTCATGATTAACATAAGGCTAGAGAAGAAGAGCCAAAAGTAGTAAATATTTCAATGGACCACAAGGAGGCTCAATGCGCCAGTCTGTCCATACCATCAAACATGAGCAACACTGAACAAGGTAAGTGTTGTAGTCCTAAAAATTGAAGAGATCAGACATGTTATAGATGGAATAAAAGAGGAAAATTTTCTGTTAATTTTCCATCTAAGGAAGTATTGAAAGAGACATCATTAGAAGAGAAAACTGAATTATCGAAAATGAGTGATATTTTTTAATTCAATCTGATTTGTTTGTCCAATTTCAAATTTCATGTCCTTGTATTTGTCAAAGACTGATATCACAGGTCTTAAAGATCCTGAATGCATAGGAGAAGACACAGCCAAAAGATAAGGGTCACCAACCATGGTGTTATCAAATCCTGTCCAGAAACTAGGCCAAAGAGATGTTGAACCATTGTCATTCAAATTCAGCCTAAACAAGGTAAGTTTCTCTAATATTAAAACGTCCATATCACTTAATAAATTATAAATCATGCAATTTTCTTTGCCCAAAAGTTTTCATCCAAGTATTAGAAAAAGAGAAGGTGATGAACCCTTGGTTGGCAAGGATTCGTTTTCCCCTGATCTTTGAAGGATGATCACTGGTTTGATTGATGATCAGTGAGTGATGGTGATGAATGATGGATTGAAGTAGAGATGGAGGTGAATCTTCAGTGTAGATCGATGGGTTGATCAAACACTTGTGTAGATGTGTCTTTGATAAAGATAATGAACTCATATTATAATCAAAGACAAGTTTTGCATTCAGAGAATGAACTCTTTAGCAATCGATGTTCAAAGATGAACAAAGGATTCAAAGTTTCAGAAGTAGTTTTTGATAAAAAGGTGAATTATTTTACATACTGGTCGTCCATCCCTTTATATAGGAGTTACAAGTTGTAGAAATGAAAAGACAAAGTGTAGAAATTTAGAAACTAGGAATGTAGACTTGATTTTGGACCAGAATAAGGTTTTTTATTGAATGACTCTTGGAATGCCCACGACCTAGACTTCTTGCTGACTCTCTCTTGGTATTCTTGGTGAGAATGAGCTTGAAATAGGCTCAAGAAAAGGCTGGTCAAATTTGGCATGAAACATGCCCATAGTGAATTTGTTATGACTGTCTTCTTGGGTTGAAAACTTCTCTTTGGGCCCATTGATCCAAAACATGGTCATAAGCTTTCTTGGACATCTTGGCATGTAATACTGATTTAGGCTTCATAGAAGAATGCATTGATTCACCAAGGAGGAAAAAGAACTTCATTAGATCATCAGGTGGCCTCCATGAACCGATATGACCGAGAAAGTGAATTCTTTGATCATCTCTTGTAACCCCACGAACTGGACTGGTTTTGGGTTGACTAGAATACTCCTCATGTTCATTTGATGGAGTGATATAGTCTTTAAACTCCCATTTGTGCTCTGGTTGGTCTTTCTCCATCACAAGCTTCTTCATGGTCCAACTCGGGTAGTTTTGGTTAATTGCACAGCTAGGCAGGGTTACATCATCCCCTCCTCCTTTGAAAGGATTTGTCCTCAAATACAAGTCTCGTACACCAAAAGGAAAAAGGTAAGACACTAGGCAAATGAATAAGAAGATAAGCATGAAAGCAACATCAAAGTAAGGTTTTAGACAAAAACTTTCTTGGAGTTTTGAAGCCATTTTCCTCAAGTACTCCCATCTCCAAATCTCAGTTTGATAAGCATAGTCTCTGCTCTCGTTCCTTACATTCCTTCGAGTCTTAACCTGTTGATCCTTGACACTCAAAACAGAGACTAGATATCCAGAACTATTAGTGCAAGACATGCATTTGTTCAGATCAAAATCCAAACTTTCTTTCCCTAGATCATGCAGCAAACGTTTCAGACCTTGATGAAGCATATCAAAGTAAGTGTTGTAAACCAGAATGGTATCAAGGCATGCATTAACATAGAACAACTTCAAAACGTGCCTAACTTTCTCAGAATCTGAACACAAAAGATTAAGTTCAAACTGAGAATCACTTATAAAAGGCTGATATAAACCAGAATGGTATCAAGGCATGCATTATCAAAGAAAGTGTTGTAAACCAGAATGTTTTCAAGTGAAGAAATGCCATAGAGCATCTTCAAAACGTGCTTAACTTCTTCAGATTCAGAATATAAAATTTTAAGTTCAAGATCAGATTCAGAATCAGTTAGCACATGTCTCATAGGTTTAGCATGACTTACAAAGAATGTGTTGTACACTAATATATCATCAAATCTCACAACAATATCATTCTGCAAGCATAGTCCTAAGACAAACCAAGATTTTTTAGTTTCAGAATATAAACTAGCATGTTTCAAAACAGAATCAAATGCAAACTCGGTTTCAACCCTAAGTGATTTTGGTTCCTGCAACTTCTTAGGTTTGTTAAGGGCATAAGAAGATGAAAATAAATTATTAGAGACCAGTTCATACCTAGAAAAATTCAGATCGAAGCCATTATCTGTAAAGTAAGCAAATGAATCACAAGGTTTTCTGAAACAGAAATCAGGTTGTTGCAGAACAATCTCTAATGTATTTTCAGGGTGATCAAGGCTTTTGTTGTGTTCCATAAACTGATCAAAACTCAAAACAAGAACAGGAAAGTGGTCAACAACACACTGAAAACGTTTTTGATCAAAGAGTTTGTCAGGTTCAAGTTTCTTAAAAGAGCAAAAACAGAGTTTGAAACACAAAATTCTTTCACTTTATCAAGAACAAAACGTTTTACATCCTTGGAACTAACCATAACAAACAAGTCAGGCAGAGAATTAACCATATCAATATCCTTACAGTGCCTTTTAGAATTCAAAGAGAATGACTTAGCATCTGTTTCTGCTTCAATGTTGGGCTTCTCAAACACTTCTTCTAGTGGTGAACTCTTTTGTGCTTCTTCTACTGAGTTTTCTTCTGAGACCTGAGATACTGAAACAAGACTACTCAGGTTCACCAGTTCAAAAGAGGTTAGTTTATCACAAGAACTACTGATATCAAGCCCAAATTGAAGAGGGTAAAGAGAGCAACCAAGTTCTGTCTCAGATTATTTCCTTACCTTAGTTGTTTCTGTTCCCATCTCTTGGATAGCCTGCTCTTTCTTGCTACAACTCTTTGGACCATCAACCTTTGAAGAAGGACATGAGGTTGGACTCCTTTGCGGATCTGTTACAAAATCTTGCAGTACTTGTTGCACAATCTTTTTGAAATCATCTTGAAATTGTTGGCTGTCCAAATAATCAAGTGCTGCTGGTTGTTTCTGAGACTTCTTTATGGGATCACGACCATAGCAAGCTCCTTTCTCTTCTCTGGCATGTCTAGGACGTTCTCTGATCCTTCTACTTGGTTCCCCTTGCCTCACTGGTCGTGCCTTTTCCTGCACAGAATCAGAATGGTTAAAAGCCGATTTTTCTTTTCTTATTAGATTTTGTCTTTTTTTCATGCAAACTCTTTGTGGAGAACTGAATTCAGCATGATGTCTGCTCCTCCTGTTAAGACTTTCCAGTGACCTCCTATATTGTATCCCTTCCTTCTCATAACCAGACTCATCAATAGCATAAGAATTTATTTTTCTCATAGATTTTTCCCTTCTCTCCAAGGTTTCTTTTGTGCAGAGTTGAACTGGTTATAATCTAATTCCTTTTCAGGACGTCTCCTTCTGCCATTGCTCTCTATAGACATGGCTATTCCTGGTAAGAAACTCAACAAGAAAAATTTACACAATAACAAATAACCAAGGCCTCACAATCTCTCAAGTGTTTCTCTCTGTTTTTCTGTGATTTTTCTCTGTGAATCCAGTAGCTCAGCAACAAACAAAGATCAAACTTCAGAGAACAAACCCTAACCCCAAAACAGAAGAAAGAGATAGATAGATTGCAAGATTTTTGTTTGCAAGAGGCTTTACCACCAGGGCTGGATTTCTCCTCAGCCAGGCTGGATTTCTCCTCAGCCAAGTTGGATTTCTCTTCAATTTTTCTTTTGATTTTTTTAGATCTGGTTGGCCCTCTTGCAGATTGAACATATAGAAAGATAAGAGATTTCAGAGAAAATTGCAGAGAAAATTGCAGAGAATAGAAAACAGATTCCCAAACAAAGAGAATAGGTGGAAAAGTTTTAGAATCAAACCCCATATCAAGAGCCTTCAAATCTGCTCTGATACCACTTGATGAACCCTTGGTCGGTAAGGATTTGTTTTCCCCTGAACTTTGAAGGATGATCACTGGTTTGATTGATGATCAGCGAGTGATGGTGATGAATGATGGATTGAAGTAGAGATGGAGGTGACTCTTCAATGTGATCAATGGGTTGATCAAACACTTGTGTAGATGTGTCTTTGATAAAGAGAATGAACTCAGATTATAATCAAAGACAAGTTTTGCATTCAGAGAATGAACTCTTTAGCAATCGATGTTCAAAGATGAACAAAGGATTCAAAGTTTCAGAAGTAGTTTTTGATAAAAAGGTGAATTATTTTACATACTGGTCGTCCATCCCTTTATATAGGAGTTACAAGTTGTAGAAATGAAAAGACAAAGTGTAGAAATTTAGAAACTAGGAATGTAGACTTGATTTTGGACCAGAATAAGGTTTTTTATTGAATGACTCTTGGAATGCCCACGACCTAGACTTCTTGCTGACTCTCTCTTGGTATTCTTGGTGAGAATGAGCTTGAAATAGGCTCAAGAAAAGGCTGGTCAAATTTGGCATGAAACATGCCCATAGTGAATTTGTTATGACTGTCTTCTTGGGTTGAAAACTTCTCTTTGGGCCCATTGATCCAAAACATGGTCATAAGCTTTCTTGGACATCTTGGCATGTAATACTGATTTAGGCTTCATAGAAGAATGCATTGATTCACCAAGGAGGAAAAAGAACTTCATTAGATCATCAGGTGGCCTCCATGAACCGATATGACCGAGAAAGTGAATTCTTTGATCATCTCTTGTAACCCCACGAACTGGACTGGTTTTGGGTTGACTAGAATACTCCTCATGTTCATTTGATGGAGTGATATAGTCTTTAAACTCCCATTTGTGCTCTGGTTGGTCTTTCTCCATAACAAGCTTCTTCATGGTCCAACTCGGAGAGTTTTGGTTAGGCAGGGTTACATCAGAAGGGCATCCAAACGATATCAAGAGTTGCAAAGAAGGTAGCCGACAAAAACAAGTTGTCCAAAGAATAAATTATTTTTTCAACTTGTGGAAGTTATCAAAGTAAGTCTGGAACTCTCAAATATTTTTTATCAGTGTCCAAGCACAGATATAATGCACTTCCTTCTTGTCCAGAGTGTTGAGATTATTTCAGGTTGCACAAAAGAAAGCCTCAAAGAAATCCGACCGGATAATCTTATGTTGCTAGGAGAATCAACTCCAAGGAAGATCAGAAACGTGGTCAATAAAAAATTGAAAAAGCATCCACTAGAGAAGAGATGCAATGGCCATAACAATGAAAGAGGCGTGATCCTTTCACACTTTCTCAAAGAAGAGCCACCAGATGCACCATGCATCACCAAACTGAAATTATACCAAGGTAAGGTTCTAAATTCTCAAAAGAGAATGAAACTTAAGTTGCTCTATCTTGGTGTAGAATATACAGTATTGAGTTCAAAACTTCTTGAAGGGGGAGGGAATGTTGTAAGCCCAGAAACGGTACCTAAACCAGAGGCCAACCAGATGCACCATTCAGCCAACAAAAGGACCAACCAGGATATGTGTTCAGTTAAAACGGTGTATCTCACCAACTAGATGGATTTTTTCCATGAAACTAATTTTAGTGCATTATAAACTCAACAAGGAGTCAACCCCAACTGGAATCATCTTCAAATCTATCCGTACCAGTAAGATATAAATTTTACAAACCAGAGGTTCCCCAGCCTGTCCATCTGTGAGTACCTGACTTTAGAAGAAAATTCAAACCCACAGAAGAAGCATCCTGAAACAAAACCAATCATATAATTCAAGATTGGTTTCTTAGATTTCTAAAAAGCCCAGGATTAGGAGAAATGGACACGGAAATTACAAGATATGATTATTTTCCCAAAACCGGCAAAATGAGCAGATTATGGAAAGATTGGACAATCTTTCGGTTTGATCATTTACCAGCCAAACAATTTCGACCAGAAGACTATATGATCAAAACAATACTACCAGAAGACCATTTCAAGTTCTCAACCACTCAAGAGTTCATGCCATCAGCTTACCATGCACCAGCAGCCATAGTATCATGAGGATTATATTTGGCCACACTTGCCTTATTTGGAGATTCTTGCAATAAATCTCCAACAGCTCTTTTCATATCAGCTTATGCACGAGTTAAGCACCTTCCAAGAAGTAAATAAGGTTACCAGGAAGCTCAGCTATCCCATAAAACCGTCCAGGTTCAAGATTTTTCAAGTTCCCCTCTTCAACGCAAAATCCCAACAATCTCTCCGATGACTAGTTTCCGATTTTGTTGCTTTGTTTGATTTCTTTCTTTTTCTACCTTTTCAAACGTTAGAGAGCAATGTAAGGAGTTCAATATAAATCTAATTTCTTCCATTGTAAGGATCACCTTTCAATCAACCAAGAATTTATAAAAGTTATTTTGTTTTTATCAAAGAGTGTCTTTGTATAAAAATCTGTTCATTAGAATTCTAAGTGTGAGAAGCATTAGATATCTACTGAGATCGTGGTCCTATAGGTTGTTTGTGTGACTCATCAGCCTTGAAGAACACAGATTGAGAGAGTCAATCAATCCACCAGATTGAGAGAGTCAATCCTTATCCAGCAATCCATCATCCATCCATTGATCTTATCGGAGAGTGTTGAACAACCAGCCGAAAATATCCCATAAACCATTCAACCATCCATCAGCTTCCATCTGACCATATCCATATTTAACTATTTATTTCTATGTTTATTATCATTGGTAAATTTCTCACGGATTTACCTTTTTCAGGTTCATTTCATCATCCATCCATCGGGATTGAAAGAGAGGGTTGAACAACCAGCTTTCATTTCTCCACCTTCCGCCAAATCAGTGGGAACCCCCCTGATCTTGCAACACTCCCCTATTCGTACCAAAAGAACCCCTGGTTTTCCGAGTCACAGTTGTCCTTCGTACCTCGACACCATTCGACGTTTCTGCCATGTCCCGGACTCGGTAGAGTTTCGACTTCCAAGGGCTGGGGAACGTGTAAATGGTCCTCCGGATGGTTACTTCACATGTTATGATGCTTTTCTTCTGCGTTGGCGTTTGTGGTTTCCCATCCCGGGGTAATCGTTCAACTTTTACCGTCGGTGAAAACTACATAATATCTCTAATTTGTTAACAAACATTAAAAAATTCACGATCCCCTAAATGTGAACATTTAAATAATTTAAAACACATAACTAAAACACTTATTTTATGTAGTATACTTACTTGCATCAAGATTTAATATATTTAAAGCCCAAATTTCAATTCCGCATATAATATTTGTACTTCAAAACAAAGCACAAACTTTACTAACCCAAAAGTCGTGTCTCTGAATCCAAACCGACATGACTCTTGACTTTATTTTAATTATAAGTACCCAAATCGGTTCATTTCCTCCAAAAATCTAATCTGCTTTCATTTGCTTTGTCAGCTCTTCAACATCCAGATTTGGTGAGCTTTTTCTTATTTTCTTATAATATCACATGCAAGTATGAGTTTGTGATGTAGGTTCTAGACTTGATAGAGAACTATAATAGAATATATGTAAGATATTAGATGAGATACCTAATGATTTAGTTTTTATTGAATGTAACGATGTCTTTAATATAAACATCAATAGTTTGTGTGTGTTATGTACTCTTTCAAGTTATTGATTTTCCTTTATTTCATATATCAGATCAATCTCTTTTAATCCTATTTTCTTTTATGACAAAGGTAAAATGGCAGATAAGAGTGACTTAAAGTTGAAATGTCCATTAGAAGAAGACCATGGCTCAACCTATCAAGCAGGTTATAAGAAAGCAAGGATAGAAACTCAAGCCCATTACAGAGCTATGCTCGTGATGATGAAGGAACTAAAGATGTATTTCATGATGCGAAAGCTTGATGTGAACTCCCTAACTGCCAAACTCGAGTTGCTTGATGACCTTATTAAAAAATTTGAACTGAAGTCTGAGAAGGAGAGACTTGAATCTGAACTACGCCTTGCCAAAGCAAAGGTAGCCGATGTGAAGGTCCCAGTGATCGATTGGTACAATCTTAGAGAGCCAAGCATGTATCACTAAACCCTCACTAACCTAAATCTCTTTAACTACTTTAATTTAGTTTTTTTTTTTGTTTTTTTTGTTTAAGACTCTGTTTTTGGTAATTTTCTGGTTGTATACATCCAGAAAATTACTCATTATGTTCTCGGAAACTATTTTAACCCTAAATCTTTGTAACTTTTTCACTGTCTTTGTTTAAAATTTGAGTTTAGGGTTATGCGATAATGATAATGATCTTATAGGGAAAATATAAAGATTTCTAGTTTTAATGTGAGTTATGATTAAAAATTTATTAAAATCACCTTAAAGAAATAATCACTCTTAAATGTCTAGATAAAAATCATTTATCCAATCTAGGGTTATGTTACCTTGAGCATATATGACTTTTTTCTTCTTTCATTTGATGGAAATGTGTATGTCAATAGCTTTTAAGTCCTACAAACCCAATGATGATAGTTTTTTGTTAGTCCCTAGGTGTGTAATGATGATACCTTAAGAATGTTTCCGACTCCATATTTTTTGGACATTGTTAATCAACAATATAAATACTTTACGAAAATATTATATTATATTATACATTAAATATTATAGTTTTTAAAAGTTGTTTCTATCATTTATTTGTATCATTTCTTCAGAGTTTTTAGATGATTTGATTACAACACTATATTAATATTATGAATATATCCAAGCAAATAAAAGATATTTAGGAAGAATATATATCTTAAATTTTGTAGGAAATTCTTATAATCAATTCCTATAAATGAAAGCACAACTATCAAACTAAACTCCCTAGTTTTCCAAGTTAAAGTTAAAAGCAAAAATATGTATCTCATTAATTAAATAATTTATTTGTAATTTGTGCAGTCTTTCAAATCATGATGGATAGTTCACGTTTTTCTTTAAAATAGTGAGTTACTTCAATAAATTTTAGATATAGATTTTGATAGGTATGAGTTGATGTTCAATACAACTCTTTAAATATTCCTTTTTAAGTTACACTAATTCTAATAAAATTTACATTTAAGTTATCATTTTCATAATGATGTCAAAGTTAGAATACAAAATATATCTTCAAAAAGGTTAATTAGAGACGTCTATATCAACTCTTTATCATCTGATTCTCTCTCACCCCATAGAGAAAATTCAAAGGATATACAATAGTCTAAAACGAACTTTATCTATAAGTTCATTTTAAATCCTCATATTATAGACTAACCTATACATATTTTTTTTTTCATTTCCAACCTTTTATATATAGTCTTCCAAATCTACTATTCATTTTAGTTTTCATAAGATATTATTATATTATGTTATCAAAATATAATAATATAGATTGATATAAGGAACTTTAGTTTACTTAATATCACAAAGGAACATACGTCAATGATGCTATTGTATCAAATAAATATCAACATTGATACATGAACACTTATTTTTAACCTATTTTGTAAATCACACTCTCCCAGAAATTGTATATAAACACCATAGAAACCATATTTCAAGTAAAACAATTAAAAATTTAGTAAAATGTCCATTGACAACTTAGAGATTTAAATTCAACAGAAACAAATTGGATTATCCGTGTGAAGATTAGAAGTATATGTAAAAAACATATCATTCACCAGGGTGCAACACTTAATATGGTGTTGATCTACGTAAAAGTACATGTAATTCAAAGTAATCTATACTTCTCTTTTATATATTGAATACAAATGACTGAATTTTGTTAAAGGGGCTTAAAATTCAAGAAAGATTGAGAAAAAATTCATTCGTTGGTACGAATCTCATCTAATGGAAGGAGCTTGGGTCGAGATTGAGATTTTTGTCTTGCCGCTAAACATGTAGATGAAGAAGTTGATGGTTACAAACCTTCTATTATTCAATTTATCATTTGTACTACTATCAAAAGAATCCAATTCATAGAAGGTTTATTGACACAAAGCTTTAAGTTAGTTTTAATTATGTTACATCTGCTCTCATATATATTTTTGGATTTTGGAGTAATAAGATAATATATCAGTGGGAAGAGGTTGATAAATCATTTGTAAATTAAATTTAAGAATTATCTAAATTCATGTAATTTTCTTAAAAAATATCATTTCTTAACGTTTTAGACTAACTAATGAATTATATTATTTGATTTATGCAAAGATATCTCAATTTTATTGGATGGTAATTATGTATCACTGAAATTTAATATTATTATAGTTTCCCAAATCCGCATGTATAGTATTTATTCTAATCATAATACATTGAATATCAATTGAGTTTTGTTATTAGAAATTCTACAGTTTATCGACCTAAAGATAATAATAACTTTGATTAATTTAAACTTATGGGTTTTAATTTTATGTTGGCCTTCAAATGTAGTGTTTTAAATTCAATGTTTCACTACGATTTTAGACCATGGCTGTATGACTGCCTCCACTAATTAACAAATTAAATGAGTCGAGCTTTGTTACATCAGATTAATTAGCATTGTACTAATACACATACATGATTTGAACATACTATGATTCTTCATGAAAATTGTTTGATTAGAGAGAGAGAGAGATTAAATAAATGAGATTGAGAGATATACAAAGAAATACGGAGTAAGTGTGGAAGAAATACACTCTGCTTAATAATAGCTATACATACAATATATAAATCAAATTAATGCTCGCACATGGGTGCGAGCGGTCCACCTAGTTAAAAGTGATATACGATGATTTTTCTTTAGTATGTTGTTCGATTTAGTCAACAATATCATACTATCCCTACAAAATAGTACCTATATGCAAGCTTAAAATTTAAACTTAACTTTACGAGCTTTATATGTAACACATATACCAAAGTCAAAATATAAGAGAACACACCAACAACAAAATTTCAGTTTCTTAATATTCATTTTGTAACTTTTAATAGGTTATCTTTTCATGGATCAAAACTTTCGCAAAGAAGAAGACATCATGATGGATATCAAGCAAACAAGAAATGATGATTTTGATGCGAGTGTATTTCTTATGGTGGTGATGGTTGCTATTGAAGCTCAGTATCAAAACTCAAAAAATCATCTCATGAGTCAACATTCTATAGAATGTCCCCTTCGCCAACCAGTCATAAAGCTCGGAGAACAATACAAATATATTAAATGAAGATTCTCAACAGTTTTGGGTGTTGTACTTTATGTTTCCAGATGTGTTTCTGAAGTTATCTAATATTCTTAAAGAGAAATCTGGTTTAGAAGATAAAAGATTCATATCTGTCGAAGAGATGCTTGGAATTTTCATGCTTACTGTTGGGCAAAATTTATGATATTTCCTAGTAAAAGATACATTTAAAAGGTCTAAGTTTGCAATAAGCACTAGCTTTAATCATGTTTTAATAGTAACTTTACTTGTAATAGCTCCAAACCAAATGGTGTAGTTCCTACAAAAATTAGAGAAAGTACACGATTCTATCCATATTTTAAGGTACATTATTTCATCTTTGGTTAAGTTTAGTTTTTGTTATTCTTAAAATCTGATTAACATTTCTTTTGAATTTATTTCCGAATTGGCTGGGGCGCTAGATGCTACACATATACCTGCCAAAGTAGCTAGACATGAAATGGCAAGTTATCGTAATTGAAAAAGAGCAATATCACAAAATGTGTTGGTTGTATGTAACTTTGATTTGGAGTTCATATTTGTTCTTAGTGGATGGGAGGGTTCAACACACGATTCAAGAGTATTAAACGATGCTTTAACTAGAAGAACAAACAATTTCCAAATACAAGGTAAGAAATTTAAAATTTGTTTATAAATAACATGTCTTACAATTAGTAATATTTATCATTTAAACTTTTAGGTAAATCCTATCTAGTTTATTGTGAATTTGTAAACAAAGTCAAATTTTTGGCTCCATTTCGAAGTGTGCGATACCATCTAAAAGAATTCACTAGACAAGGATGTGATCCTAATACTGCATCTGAATGGTTCAATCTTCATCATAATAGTTTGAAAAATTTGATTGAGAGGATATTTGGAATGTTTAAATCGAGATTTGTGATTTTTAAATCTACACCTCCTTTTTTTTTACCAAAAACAAGTTGGATTACTTTTGGAATGTGCAGCGTTGCATAACTTTATGCGGAAGGAACACCATAAGTACTCAAGATATTTGCAGCGTACTTAGAACCTAATAAACCTACATATGAAGATTTTATCCCACCAGTCGAATTACTTAGTCAATTTTGTCTTGCACCTAAAATTTCCAAACAGCGTGGTATATCAAATATGAAAAAATACTTATCTGCTATTGAAAAGGCTAAATGATTCAAGTGTAAACTATTAAAATAGAAGAACCAAAACGAATAAAAGTGACTTACCTCCATAAACAAAGGAAGGTTGTCATGACCAATCTTCTACGTCAACAAAAAAACATTGTCATAACCAAGCTTCCAATATTCCATTAAGAAGAAGCAAACTAATATTTTACTAATTTTCCATCGAGAAATAAATCAAAATACTTGGTAAAGATTACTGCATCGACAACTCCATCCCAAGGTAAGAAAATAATTTTTCCAGTGTCCCCCCCCCCCTCCAATAAAAGAAGCCAACTCAGTGTGATAAAATCTCAAAAGTCGCCGCCGGTGCATTTTCATTATAGTTAATCACCAATGAATAAAAAGAAGCAATACGTTTGCACCAAATGCAAGAAAGGCAGACATAATCGAGCAACTTGCAAAGTTTTGTTATTGTTGGTTGGGTGATAAAAATGAAAGACTATTTGTTAACTAAATACATCATTATTCAGATTTGTTTTTGTATTTAGCTTGAATATTCAAATTTATGTACTACTTAGTTTATTTAAACATGAAATCTTATAAAATGTTCGATGGCAGACGTGATGATGAGGAGCATTTCTCTCATTTCACAAGAAAATTTGTTGAATGGATATGAAGGGTGGTTAGATCTCTACTTTGGGGTTGGGTCTATCTCACAGCCTCGCATTTATGATGATGAATAATGACCTTAGTATCCATGGTACATTTAGAATAGTAAGCGTCAATATGTGTAACCGCTGCTTTTGGATTACATAGTTGCGTCTTTTTTTACCTTGATTTTTCCTGATAAGAGCTTATCCGGACACTGGATTTGGTGATTAAGTTATATTTCCAGCTTCAAGTTTACACCTTATTTTTGTAAAATACGCTAGTTTCCTCTTACCGATTGTAAAATACACTTATATTTTGTTAAGTTATCTTCTATTTCACTTGTTTTATGCATTTTACCTAGTATCGCTCGGTTACAACATATACTGTTTAAAAAACATAAGCAGTTTTAAAAAGTGTTACCCTATTATAGCAAGTAACACTTATTAAATATCCAATACTAAAAAGCTATACTTAGTGTGACTTTGTAAAACCAGTAAAACTAGTACACCCAATATTACCGAAAATAATGTGTAAATGGTTAAAATTGTATTGTAATGAATTGGGGTTCATGCATACTTCTATAATTTTTCCTAAGTAAGGTTTATGCAAAATTCTAGGTTATGGTCGTTCGTTTAGATATTTCTGTTTTTTTTTTGTTTCTTTTTCATTGAGTTTATGTAATCCTAAACACTTATTAACAATATAAGCAGTTGTCCAATGATATGTTATACACCAATATTCAAAACACGGTGAATTAGTTGTTCAAAGTATTTCTCTGTTATACAAGTGAATCCATGGATGTTTACTCTTGCCGTATACTCCTTTATTGCTGCCGTTTTTGGTAGTTTGTTAACAAGGGAATGATAACCCATTTTATCATCAAAGAAAATATGCGACTCGGGCCCAATAAGGGCATTGGTCCCATTAAATAGAAGCAACTATTAGGTCTTCGTAACGTCATTACTCATATTTGGTATTCTGAGTACGGTTTATTCCTTCGCTTTCCTCTCGTTATCCCTCTCAGATTTACGCGATTTGACATGGATGGAGATGTATCGAAATCAGACGACTACTTGGACATGCTCGATAGTTACTTCACTAGCCTCAAGAATCGCATCTCTAACCTCGAGGTTACATTTTTCACCTTTTCACCTTATGTATAGGTTTTGCGACTCCCTAGCTTATGATGTGTAAAGCATTGGCCTTGTGCCTCATGATAAATAGATTTAAGCCATTGATTCATAGATTATAGTCTCAAACTCGTTGTGTTTTGCTTGACTTTTGTATTTGGACTAATAGTTATTTATCCTAAGATCTTTTGTTTTGGCATTATAAAAGAGAGGGTTTTAAGATTCCATGTCCAAATGCGGAGTTTGGTTACACCCATAACTTTCAAATCCGTTGAAATGGAAACAAATTTAGAGCTGCGTGACCTCTCTGATGTATCTAGGTTTTTGCGTGTTTAGTTGTCTATTTTATTATATTTTTCTCGATTACTCGTTTGTTTTCCGTTGTGTTTCAGGTAATTAGGTAATAAAGCGCGTTAGGAACCATTGGCAACTACATACTGGAATTCCGAAGAAATCCGTACCAATCCGAAGGAGTTAGAGCAAGAAACGAACAACGGATCAAGCCGAAAGACGAGCCACAAAGTCCAATCGATCGATGGAGGTTTACTATAAAAACCCATCGATCGATGCAGAACTGCGGAAGAAGCTGAGCTAAAGTAATCGATCGATTGCACAATGCAATCGATCGATTGAGCCTAACTCCAATCCACCAAACTTCACTGGCATCGATCGATTCATTTTTATTCCAAAAATGAATCGATCGATTGGAGTCCTGCGGCCACCAACTTCACCAACCCAATCCCACTTCACCAAGAACTCCACTTGACAGCTGCACCAACTCACCCTTTCATTATCTCTGGAGCTTTTGGAGGCCTTCACATGTGTATAAATAGAGGGGTTGCATCCCATCCCAAATCATCCAATCCAATCTCATCTCACTCTCATCCCATCACAACACAATCTATCTATCTTAGTTTTTGTTCTTGTTCTTAGTTTAAGTTCATGTTTCTGTTATTGAAGTTTGAAGTTATTATTGAAGTTTGAAGTTTGAAGTTCATCATATACTTGAAGAGAAACTCTTTCTCTTCCCAGAGAAGCTTTCTTAACCCTTTACTCTATTCTCTTTTATGAAATCAATTATGTCTTGTGTTTCAATTATCATGTGTGAGTAATCTACTAGTTAGGCTAAGGTGATTCAAGGGAATCCATGAATCACTGAAACTGATGTGTTAATCAAGGGAAAATAATCATTTGGTTCTTCATCTAAATTAATCTTAATGCTTGAATTAGAAGGTACACCTAGTTCATGATTAATAGGAAATTAACACACCAAAAGTGATAGTTAAAATCCCGAAAAGAATCTAGATGAGCAAAGTTCTGTAACCAACGAGAGTTGTTGTTATAGACTTTGTGAACATATCGAACCTGTTAAGAATGCATGTTTAGGATTATGAATATGGCGAGAGTTGATATTTGAAATTCTATAACATAGGGTTTAGTACTGCGAGAGTAGGCTAAACTATTTGAAGTTGTTTGAGTTCAAGAACGGTTCTAAATCATATTCCTTGATTAATACTTGTTTCATGATAAATGTATTTCCCGAGAATCACCCAATGCCTAACACCTTTTAATCATAAATCAATTTAAATCATTAGCAAGTGTGACAACCAAACAAACAACAAAACCCCTCATTTCTGTTCTAGCTTGACTTTACTCTCAAAGTTTCATAGTGTAACCTTGGTCCTTGTGGATTCGATCCCTAAGTACTACCGCGCATTACCGTGCACTTGCGGTTGGTTTTTAGTGGTAAAACCTGAGCACATCAAGTTTTTGGCGCCGTTGCCGGGGACCAATAGCGTTACCTTTGGAACTAGGACTGGAGTCTAGTCTAGAACCCTATTACAAAAAAAAAAAAATATATTTTCGATATTACTAATAAACTCTTTCTTGATTTTCTTGTGAGTGTTGCAGGTATATGAACACGAGAAGCCGAAGTTCTGAAGAATTAGCGGTTGTTTCTAACGAGGAACTTGCAAGAATCGAAAGAGAGAACAACAGAAACAGGAGAAGAAACATGGCTGGAGTACATAACCAGCATGGTGAACCCCAAAACATCCAAAATCTTCCTATAGATGATGATCAAAACGCTGCTGCTGCTGCTGCTGCCGGAGTGTTCAGACAACCCCAACCTCTTCCTAATCCAGGACAGAGACGAGATCAACCTCGCCCCATTGGAGCTGTCGACACTCCGCACACCTACTACCATAACCGATCAGCAATACAACCTCCTCCGATCAACAGGCAAGACTACGAGATCAAACCTCAAACTATAGCTCTGGTCAGACAGAGCATGTTCTATGGTCTCCCGTCCGAAAGCCCTATGGATCACATTGAGACCATTGAGGAGATCAGCAGCACAACAAGATCAAATGGAGTTCCCGCTGATTATCTACGGTGCAAGCTGTTTTCATTCTCTCTTGGAGACAAGGCAATGAGATGGCTGAAATCTCTACCTCCAGGATCTATCACAACATGGGAGCAATGCAGAGCCATCTTCCTGGACAAATTCTACACCAAACAGAAGACGGCCAGCCTAAGGAGCAAGATCACCAGCTTCAGACAAAATGACTCTGAACCGGTGAGCGAAGCGTGGGCAAGATTTAAAGAGTACCAAAGAGAGTGCCCGCATCATGGATACTCAGACGAGCATATCCTCAACATCTTCTATGATGGAGCAAGCTGGAATGTCAAGAACTCTCTCAACGCAGCCAGCAATGGAGATTTCATGACGAGGAACCAAGAGGAAGCTTACACTTTGATAGAGAACCTTGCCACAAGCTCCAGTAACCTGAATGAGGAGTATGATAGATCAAGGAAAGGAGGGAACTCAGAGAGCAAAAAACTAGAAGAGATGAGCGCAAAGATCGACATGCTTATGCAAAGAGATCAAAGGGCAGTCAATGCCGTTGAAAGTTATGGCGAAGGGGCTTTCTACTTTCCAAATCAAGAGCCCCAAGATCAACAAGCTGCAGTCAACTTTGTGGATGGCCAAAATCTTGAACAACAAGCCGCGGTGAACTACATTGGTGGACAGAACTATCCACAAAACAGAGGATTCCAACAACCAGCTTATGGACAGAACCAAGCACCGAGGATCCCACAGGGACAACAAGCCTATCGACACCCAAACTACGGGCAGAACCAACCATTTGGGCAAGGCTTGGGGCAAAACGGTAACCAGAACGCAAACTTCAACCAAGGAGGGTACCAACAGAAGCAACCTTTCAACTATTTCCAACCGCAGAATCAAGCCCAAGTTCAAACCGGTGGAAGCTCTGCTCCAGCTCCTCAAGAATCTAAGCTTGAGGCAATGATGCAACAGTTGATTCTCAACCAGCAGAAATCAGCAACAGAGATCAACAAAAAGGTTGACACCATATTCCAAGACATGAACAACAGATGGGAATCTCTTTCCGCACATGTCAAGAAGCTGGAGACTCAAGTTGCTCAAACCGCAGAAGCTGTCCAAAGACCAAGTGGGGTTCTTCCTGGAAGAGGAGAACATAACCCAAGAAAAGACCACTGCAACGTTGTCATCTCTGCTGAAGATGAAGTGCCAGATCATGTGAGAGAGGTGGACGAGATTGAAAGACTCCTCTATGGATCTGCACTTGTGCAGGATGAGGTACACATTGTAGCCAAGGCTGATGCTCAAACCGTGGAGAAGGTTGAGAAAAAGGTTGTGCAGCCAGTTGGAGTCAAAGCTATGATATCACCTTATGAAAAACTCCCATATCCGAAGAAGGTTATCACTAAAGCTCAAAAGAAGGCAATCTGCAAATTCAGAAAAGACTTGAGTGATATCGGAGTTAAGCTTCCAGAGCTCAATACAATGCAAGAAGCCTATGTCCAAATGATGCTCATCAAGGACATTCTAGATCACAAGGAGGAAGTAGCGGAACTTCTAGACATCTCTACAGCGCTGATCGATCAACAAGTCCCACCAAAGTCTCTCCCTAAGCTAAAGTCACCAGGGAAGTTCACACTGTCTTGTTCCCTTGGTAAAATAACCATGAATGATGCTCTTGTGGATAGTGGAGCCAATGTCAATGTCATCTCAATGGAAATGGTGAAGAAACTCGGTATTGAAAGCATGGAGCCAAACACATCCTCTCTCATGTTTGGGGATTCGTCTTCCACAACCCCCACAGGCCTCATCAAGGATTTTCCTTTGAAAATTGGAGGATGCACGATCCCTATAGACCTCACAGTTGTAAAGATGGCAACTACGAAGAGAGTTCCTTTGGTCCTTGGTACTCCATTTCTCGCAACAGTTGGAGCATGTATTGACTTCTCAAATAAGAAGGTCACACTCCTCAATGTCAACAAGGATGTCTCCTACCCGATCCAGTCTTCAATGAATGCTGGTTATTGTGGAACAATCACTCGTGAAAACACATCACCCGAGAAAGAAGTAATACCCTATGGTGAAGTTGTGTTATGGAGTCACGATGGAAGCAAGTTTGTGGAGAACGGTCAATGCCTCAAACCACACCTCGCCTACACTGAACCCCCTGGAAGAGAAGACGATGTCTCCCTGGGAGAACCGACCCAAAGTTAAAAGAGTCAATCGAAAGTCAAGCTAACGACTGTAAACAAGCGCTTGGTGGGAGGCAACCCACTGGTAAGTGTGTGTAAATTTCATTTTGGTTTTTAAAATATAAAAATATAAAAACAAATATATATAAAATATATATAAAAAAAAAAAAAAAAAAAAAAAAAAAAAAGTGATGAGGACTGAGGACACCGGTACATCTGGAGCCGCAGATGAGGACTAGGGCTACCACCGCCCAGTATGGTCAAGTGTTCTTTTACGCGCTATTTACTATTTTTATTTGACATTTTTATGATTTGATTTTTCAGTGGTTACACCAGGGACGGTGTAAACTAAGTCTGGGGGGAGTACTTATCGTACTCTCATTTTGAGTCTACTACTTATTTCTTTATCATTTTCATTGAGATTTTTTTAAAATTTTTGTGTGATTTATTTTGCTTTGCCTCGCTAAACAACCTAATAACTAATATCTGAGTACCATTCTTTGAGCTACAAACTGCAGATTGTGAAACATGGAAAGAAACCACAAAACTTTGATCAACCAACATCCATGCTTGCAAGAGTAGCCAAAGGATCCAAACTGACCGACCACTCAAATCTACTCAAATTCTTCTCATCTTGGGGCTTGGTATACACATGATCGGAATCTCTCTTTAGGACTAAGGAAACAACGAAGTCTATACCAATCCGGTTCCCCTCTCTTTCCCCTTCAATAAAAAGAAAAAAAAAGAAGATAAGTAAATCATCTACAACTTTTAAGAAGTAAACCAAGACAAAAATCAACTTGGGAAACATGATGATAAATCATAACTCAGTATGATTTGAAGGATAAAGGTCAAAAAGAAGTGATCAGGGCTTGGTGGCTACAACCATTAAGACTTGCATCATGGAAGCCTGTCCAAAATCTCGGTCAATTAAAAAAATACCAAATACCCTCGAAATAAAGGGAGACATTGACTGAGTGGAGCGAGAAGAAAGAGGGGAAATGAACCGGAAAAGACCAATCGCGTTGTCAAAAGCCTGAAAGAGTAAGAATCCATGAGTCTTTTGATCGATATCCCCAAGATGAGACCGCACCTTAAATTCTAAAAAGGTCGGCAGTGGAAACTTTGGACACTTCTTGCAAAGCTGTGGTTTGAAGATAGTTGAGAAATAAGGATGGGGTAAAAGTAAGTGGAATCCTTTCTAAATGTTGGTACTAACTGATGTGGTTTAAAACCAAAATATGGTGAAAATGGTTGTTTGCAGGTATTAGCTGTTTTTCTTGTCGGACATTTTCTTGAGGGCAAGCAAATGTTCAAGTCTGGGGGGATTGATGTATCTAGGTTTTTGCGTGTTTAGTTGTCTATTTTATTATATTTTTCTCGATTACTCGTTTGTTTTCCGTTGTGTTTCAGGTAATTAGGTAATAAAGCGCGTTAGGAACCATTGGCAACTACATACTGGAATTCCGAAGAAATCCGTACCAATCCGAAGGAGTTAGAGCAAGAAACGAACAACGGATCAAGCCGAAAGACGAGCCACAAAGTCCAATCGATCGATGGAGGTTTACTATAAAAACCCATCGATCGATGCAGAACTGCGGAAGAAGCTGAGCTAAAGTAATCGATCGATTGCACAATGCAATCGATCGATTGAGCCTAACTCCAATCCACCAAACTTCACTGGCATCGATCGATTCATTTTTATTCCAAAAATGAATCGATCGATTGGAGTCCTGCGGCCACCAACTTCACCAACCCAATCCCACTTCACCAAGAACTCCACTTGACAGCTGCACCAACTCACCCTTTCATTATCTCTGGAGCTTTTGGAGGCCTTCACATGTGTATAAATAGAGGGGTTGCATCCCATCCCAAATCATCCAATCCAATCTCATCTCACTCTCATCCCATCACAACACAATCTATCTATCTTAGTTTTTGTTCTTGTTCTTAGTTTAAGTTCATGTTTCTGTTATTGAAGTTTGAAGTTATTATTGAAGTTTGAAGTTTGAAGTTCATCATATACTTGAAGAGAAACTCTTTCTCTTCCCAGTTTTAGCTTTCTTAACCCTTTACTCTATTCTCTTTTATGAAATCAATTATGTCTTGTGTTTCAATTATCATGTGTGAGTAATCTACTAGTTAGGCTAAGGTGATTCAAGGGAATCCATGAATCACTGAAACTGATGTGTTAATCAAGGGAAAATAATCATTTGGTTCTTCATCTAAATTAATCTTAATGCTTGAATTAGAAGGTACACCTAGTTCATGATTAATAGGAAATTAACACACCAAAAGTGATAGTTAAAATCCCGAAAAGAATCTAGATGAGCAAAGTTCTGTAACCAACGAGAGTTGTTGTTATAGACTTTGTGAACATATCGAACCTGTTAAGAATGCATGTTTAGGATTATGAATATGGCGAGAGTTGATATTTGAAATTCTATAACATAGGGTTTAGTACTGCGAGAGTAGGCTAAACTATTTGAAGTTGTTTGAGTTCAAGAACGGTTCTAAATCATATTCCTTGATTAATACTTGTTTCATGATAAATGTATTTCCCGAGAATCACCCAATGCCTAACACCTTTTAATCATAAATCAATTTAAATCATTAGCAAGTGTGACAACCAAACAAACAACAAAACCCCTCATTTCTGTTCTAGCTTGACTTTACTCTCAAAGTTTCATAGTGTAACCTTGGTCCTTGTGGATTCGATCCCTAAGTACTACCGCGCATTACCGTGCACTTGCGGTTGGTTTTTAGTGGTTTCATAGATTATAGTCTCAAACTCGTTGTGTTTTGCTTGACTTTTGTATTTGGACTAATAGTTATTTATCCTAAGATCTTTTGTTTTGGCATTATAAAAGAGAGGGTTTTAAGATTCCATGTCCAAATGCGGAGTTTGGTTACACCCATAACTTTCAAATCCGTTGAAATGGAAACAAATTTAGAGCTGCGTGACCTCTCCAATTATTTTTTGTGGTTTCACTGGATCTTATCGTTATCTATATGCCCATGCCAACATTTTCCACTCTGGGGACTTTCAGATGTTTGATTGTGGAAAAAGGTCTATAGTTTTACTAATCATCAAATGGTGTTTAACAAGGAGCAAATTAATGAAGGTGGAAAAATTCTTGTCGTGGATCGTGACAACCAAGAAGATAATACACTATTCTATGTGAATTGTATTGCACCCAAAGTCCAGAAACTGGAAACGTCTCCTTCGGTCGAGTATCCTTTCAACAGCCACATTGAGTTGTAAAAAACTATTAGTCAACAGAGTTCTAGTGCAAGAAACAGTACACCACCCCATGGTGCTTTTCTTGTTCACAAGAGCATAGTTTTTGCAACCGACCTAGTATGTGTTGTGAAGTTGTTTGTGCTCTTTTGAAATTTGCATCTATTTTTCAATTGCTTCTGTTAAATGCAGACATTAAGTTTTAGTTTGAAATATCCTGATACTAGACTAGTTATTTATCCTCATCGTTTTATGACCTTAAGTCAACTTGGTACAATTGCTAGTATTTAAGAGGATGAGACTTCTCTATGTGTCTAATCTCATATAATGTAGCATACACATACTAGTAGACAACGAAAAATGACTCATAGAAAGAACAATAAGATTTTCAAATTCAGACGACACTACAAATTTGAAGGATCGCACACAACATAAAAAAGGTTTAAGAGAGTAATAAAAAGTGATTAAAAAAAAAGAGAATAAATGAGTAATCCGATAATATTTGATTGTGAGCGACATTTTTATAGAGTAGTTTGATGAATAAAGAGAAAAAGTTTATTGGAGAAAATACTAATTAATCTGATGAACAAAGACAAAAAAAATGTGTTGGAAATAATTAGTTATTAAACCGCTAACAAAATCCAGATTGATCTAAGATAATTTTTCTTAAAGTCTTGTCGTTAAACTATCGTTATATATCATTTCTATTAGCTTGCCCTCAAACCATTGTCGTTGACTTCTTGTTGCGTATCATTTCCATTAGCTTGCCACTTTTCTTCCGATTGTCAGTATTTAAAGGTAGCGCTGATATTTTAAAATAATAGGATGATTTTTACAGTTTTCTCTCTGTGGATACTTATTTCACAAACAAACAGTAAAACAACTAGATCACAAAAAACCTATTTTTTTAGTAAAAAAGAAAAAGAGGTTTGGAACCACCTTTTCTTCGAGGGGGATGTTAAATCCCTGGTGACCAACGAGTTCGAACTACGGGTTCACCGTATTGGGGTTATCTTTCAAATGCTTCTAGTCCACCACCGCGTGGTTAAAAAAAAAACTATTTTGTCAAACGCAGATAACCCAAATCAAAAGTTAAATCGAAAGTTAGATCACAAATTTAAAAGGATTCAAAGCAATAGAATTTACCAAATATTATTTTCTTATAATAGCACTATTATTATTATTAACTTGAATTTAGATGATCTACATGAAGCAAGGTATTTAAACGTAAGGGTAAGGGTACAAAGTACTTAAACTTAAGCACAATGCCATTTTCTCTAAGTTTTGCAAGACAGTTAGCCACTCTGTTTGCATCTCTACCAACCCATTGGCAAATGACAGTTTGAAATTTATTCATCCACTCTACCAACCCATTGGCAAATGACAATTTGAAATTTATTCATCCACCATCTGATTTCTCTTGTCCAGTTATAGTAACTGAATGTAAGCTTCGATTGTTTATTATATCAAATAGTCTTCTAACAATCTGATATGTTATGGATTTTGGATTTTACCTGTTTTTACCATGATATCTATATATATATAAAATCTTTATATGCATTTGAAATTATTTTAGAATCTTTATAGGTCTAGGTACTTATTGAAAAAACTTGGAGTTTTTGGATCATTTTTAGCTTTGAATAAGCTCTCTTGAAAACCAGAAGTCGGAAACTGTTTTTATTATTTACCATCGATCGACGCCGACTCATGGCCGTCGATCGACACCACAGCCGCCTGAAGTTTTTTGATGATTTGAAGAAATTATGAATCTTACCCAAAAGTTCCAATATTTGCAAAACAAGCTCATGGCCACATTTTACACTATTTATAAGGGTTTTATTAGTTTTATAACCCTAAGTCTTTACACACCTCTTTTTGCTACAACAACACCATTGTTACTTCGTAGAGAGAGAGAGAGAGAGAGAGAGAGAGAGAGAGAGCTAGGATTGGCGAGAGAGTTCTGCTCATCATTCATAGAGAAGATTTTGAACTCCTTGTTTCTTTACTCTATTTCTTATCTACAATTTAGATTTTAATTATGTTCCTTTAATCATGTCTGAGTAACTCAATTGTTAGATTTAGGTTTCTTCAAAGGTAGTCTATGAACTGGTAATTATGTATTGCTATTAGGGATATTTAACTAGTTCCTCATCTAGATTGTTCTTATTGCTAGGATTAAGACTGATCACCTTAAACTTAGCTCTTAGGATTGATTGGCGTAAGTAAAAGCTTGGTAAATTACCTGAACCAAAATTTGGATGATCTAAACTACTAAATGCATACGAGAGTTGATATAATAGGTTAGAAAACTTATCAAAATTTGTCGCTGAATCTTTTAGAAGTAGCATCGATCGACGATACATTGCGACCATCGATCGATGCTCCCGTAAGGATTAACAATTCTTTAACCGAAGTTTGAGTTCAAAGTTATACTTAAATAAATTGGGAAATTACTTAGTTACATCTACATCCTAACTAAGAATTCAATTAAGTATAATTTATTTTTCTTTTGATAAAACTGATACACCTTGTTATTTACGAGTTTTAGGTCATAATTTGGACCCCATTTGAAGTCTAATATGCGTGTATGGACTGTGTTTTAGAGTCTTTACAGGTCAAGGTAAGTTTTGGAGTATTAAGGAGATAATGGAGCTTGTTAAAGCATTCAGAAGAGATGGATGGCTTTGCCAAAAGAGTTCTTAAAATTCCTTTAGATACTCAATTTGATGAAGCGTACGATACTCATTGATTGTGGATGTTTTTCAGGGAATCCAAGGAAACAGAAAAAGACATAAAACGCATATTCAATGACCTCAGAGAGAAGCTAAATCAGAGGACCACTCTCAAGAAGAAAAGTGACCCTAGGAAATTTGTGATTCCATGTTTTGTCAAAGGTCACGAGTATCCCAATGCCCTCTGCGATATTGGATCAGCAGTCAGCATCATGCCTAGAGTTATGGCAGAGAAGTTGAGCATGAAAGTGGAGCCTTCTAGTGATTCATTCACCTTTGTAGATTGCTCAAAAGTGAATTCAGGAGGGATAGGCAAAGACGCCATAATGCAGATTTGCAACGCCTTAGTCCAAGTAGACTTCCATGTGTTAGATATAAAGATTGATTGGAACTCTTCCCTACTCCTTGGAAGATCATTCCTGGTCACAATGGGAGCTATTTGCGACATGAAGACAAACGGGTTGTATCTATCCTTGAATTAATCCAAACACCTTTTATGAACTTGTTAAAGTCAAGAACAAGGCTACTCTGATAAAATTGGGTGATGATCCAGGCTTGATTGCTACATGCTTCTACAATTACGATCAAGATGAGGAGCCTGCAAACATAGAATCGATCGTTACCCAACCCTTGGTATCGGTCGACGGCAGCTACATCCAGAACTTGCATGAAACCCACCCTTCAGCATCGATTGATATTCAACCACAAACATCGGTCGACGGTTATGCCACATATCAGAATGATGAAGACAGTCAAGAAGAAATTGTTTACATTAGACGGCAATACCATGAGATGACACTAGAGAACAATAAACCACAATACGACATTTTCTACTTTGAGGAAGAAGCAGTCGAATACCATGCTTTTGCACTAGAAGAGACTGGAAATTTCAGAGGATCCTATGGGACCTGGAATGCAACATATATTGATAGTGACTCAATACCATCGATCGATGACAATCCAGTTGGATACGATGAAGATTATGGTTATCTCAGACCAGATGAGTTTGGAATTATGAGAGACCCAAATGGATATGCAAGAGCAATGGATGTAAGAATTCTCAATGTATACAAGGAAGATATCGCAGACATACTCTCTATGGCCAATGGATCAGGAAATCTCTTCAGACAACAACAATCGATTGAAGTAGTCAATTCAGCATCGACCGACGGCAACACTTGGCCATCGATCGATAGGCATCATGCAGCATTTAGGCAGAGGCTGGTAATAGAGATGTTATTACAAGACAAGCTTGATGGAGTTTACCTTTCTCAAGACTTGATGAGGGATAGTATCTACCAGGCTTAACATGTGATGGGATGCATTCAAGCACTCAAAGAAAGGATGAGCAGAATGACAATTGCTCAGAGAAGGATGGACAACCAGAGAACCAGAGCAGAAGAAGCTATGAGAGGCTTCATCACTACATGGTTTGAGACAAGCAGAGAGTATGTGGATACTTTCTTTCCACAATGGTTTGATGAACCACCTTCCTAGTCCAGAAGTCCAAACATCGAGCTTAAGACTATAACCAAGCGCTGAGTGGGACGCAACCCACTGTTTAGTAAGTTTTATTTTTAGTTAGTTAGTTATTAATTACTTCTTTCCTTAAACTTTTGGTTTTCAAATGAGGAGTAGAAAAGTTTGAAACCACCAACGGTCGACACCACCACCACACCATTGGTCGACGGCTTGGATGGTTCACCATCAGTTGACACTCATCACGCACCATCGGCCGACACTCTTTACGGAGTTTGTTAACCTCGACTTTCTCTCTACCTTTTCCTTATGATTTAGTTTTTCTTAGCCGAACCCGAAGGGATATCACTGGAGACAGTGTTATTTAAGTATGGGGGAGGTTCGCTGATGCTTTTATCTATTTGGAGCTTTTATTTATTAAGTTTTTCAAATAGTTTTTATTGAGTCAAGAAGGGGATTATGATCAGAACTTATTTATTGACCAACCACACTATAGCACCATTCTTAGAGTTGTTGATTGCATAGATTACTAGAGATGCCAAAGTGGATCATCCTGCCATTAGATTGCACTTACTAAGAAAGTTTGAAGGAACCAAAGCTGATCTCCAACCTAAAACTGACTACTTTTCTTGCTTTGGGGCTTGGTATACATCGGAACGGATTCCTTCTGCAAGTTTGTAAGGTACTAGTCTGTGTATTTCTGATTTGGATGGTATTCTAGGATGAGGCATATAAAATTTCTCTTTGATTAACATTATTTGATCTGGTAGCAATATAGTAGGGGTGATAGTTATACTTATGTATTATGTGAGTCCACTTTTCAAACCTCTTTCACAGAATACCTTTGTTTTACTTGAAGACAAACAAAAAGGTTAAGTCTGGGAGAGTTGGATACCTTGTTATTTACCAGTTTTAGACCATCAATTACACCCTATTTGGAGTCTACTATGTGTGTATGGATTGTGTTTTATAGTCTTTACAGATTAAGGTACGTTTTGGAGTATTATGGAGATAATGGAGCTTCTTAGAGCATTCAGAGGAGATATCTTGTGGTTGTTCACAATCAGCTAAGTACGAATCGAAGTCAAGCATGACCATCGATCGACGGAGCATCCTTGCTATCGATCGAAGGCCTACTCGCAGAAGTATTGGCTGACTTTGATGCAGCGGCATCTTCACTAACACCAGTGTAATCATATTTTTAATAGAAGGCTTTGGAACTTTTCTTTTTCTAGTTTTGCTTAGGTTTCCTTTTTCTAAAAGGATAAGGTTTTGGAACTTTTCCTTTTCTAAGTTTTCCTAGTTTTAGATAGATCATGACTTTTATTCCTCTATATAAAGAGCTAGAGCTCTCATCATGTAAACCCGTTTTTGATTAATAGAAAGCCTTTGCTTTAAACCTTGTTTCGATTTGATTAAATTCATCAAAGTAGGAAGTTGGTCTCAAGAAGCTATCGAAAGAAACTCTTGATCGTTCCAAGAACAAGTTTCTTGAACCTCAACCATTCTTGATCGACCGTTCACCCAATTGTACGCTGCGCCAGGTTGGTATCAGAGCTTTGCTACGCTCCAATTATAGCTAACCTCCTACAATGGTTCGAAAACACGTTCTCAACAACTAGTTGATGACGATATCCCAACTACTCAACAATCCATCAACGACCTCCAACAACAAATCACAGACCTCACCGCGGCCGTTTCCCACTCACAACACAACGCACCAACCCTAGACACCGCCATCGCCAAGCCGACCAACTCTCCAACTCTGACCACTCTGATAATGACTCAAACCCCTTTGCTCCACTCCGCCACAACCGCCACAACCGCCAACATCCCAACAACTCCAACTTGGATTTGGACGAGAACATCAACAATTCATAATGGAAGTCTAGCTTCAAACTCGATTTCCCCGAGTTTCATGGTACTCCTGTGGCCAAAGAACTTCTAGATTGGATTGTAACCGTGGAAAAAATCCCATCTGACCAATGTGTTCCCCTTATAGCAATATGTTTTCGCGACTGAGTAGCAGCTTGGTGGTCACAAAGCAAGACTACTAGGGCACGACTTGGAAAATCAAAATTTTCAACATGGATAAATTGAAGCGTGAGATGAAGAGGAACTTTTTTCCATATAACTACGATCAACTAATGTTCAAAAAGTTTAAAACTTGAGGCAAGGATCAAGATCTGTCGATGTTTATGCCACAAAGTTTTTTAAGATGATCAATCGAGTGGAACTTCAGGATTCTGAACAGCAACTGGTCATGAGACTCATGGGAGGTCTACGCCAACAAATTCAATTCACTTTGAACTTATTTTGACCTCAATCCATCTCCGAAGCTCATCAACAAGCCTTAACCATTGAGGCACAAACTCGTACTGGATCCCAAGCTTGCGGAACATATCGACCACCTCGCCCTACCACAACAACTCCATCAGCTACTCCTACCGACACCACAAAGACAGAAACAGCCATTGTATCCGTCGACCCATAAAAACAACCACGACCAGGAGGCCTTCGTTGTTTCTCTTGTGGTGAGGTCGGTCACCGTCAGTCTTTCTATCCAAATAGAGCTCGTCGTGGTCTACTCCTTGAGGAACAGATTGTCGACCATGATGATCCTATCTACGACAAGGATGATCAGTGTGATACAGAAGAACTTATTTCTGATTCCAGACCTCTATTGATGCTTCGACGTTCTTGGCTTGCTCCACATGGTCCTCCAGCCAATCCACAATGCAATAATCTTTTCCATTCCAAGTGTACCATCCACGACAAAGTTTGCAACTTCATCATTGATTCAGGAAGCTATGAGAATGTAATTTCGGCTGATGCAGTTATAAAGCTTTCCTTACCTGAAGAAACCCATCCATCACCTTACAAGCTAGCATGGCTTCAACAACACAATGACTTCCCTGTCACCAAACGCACAATGGTGTTGTTTTATATTGGCGATGCTATCATGATAAAACTTATTGTGATATAGTCCCAATGGATGCTTGCCATTTACTCTTAGGAAAACCTTGGGAGTCTGATCGACGTGTCATTCACGATGGGTTCCCTAAAACTTACAGATTTCGGTTTAATAATCAAAATTATACTCAAACCATCCCCACCACCCTCTTTACCCTCCCCACCTGCACCAGCAAATCCACCAGTGACATCATCTGCACCTGTGCTCCTCGTTCAACGTGCTCCTTTCGAAAGCTTCATGCGTGATACATGAATGGTCGTACTCCTCTTGTCTTCACCAACCTCTCATACCACACCATCCGTTCAACCACAACTTCAGGATATTCTCAAAAACTTCGCCGATGTATTCCCGGATGAGATTCCCTCAGGATTACCTCCATTTCTTGATATACAACATCGCATTGACCTAGTCCATGACGCCTCTTTGCCTAGTCGGTCCCACTATCATATGAGTCCGTCTGAACATGAAGAACTTCGTCGACAGGTTGAGGAACCTCTAGAGAAGGGTTTCCTGTGTGAGAGTTGGAGTCCTTGTGCAGTTCCATGATTACTTATTCCTAAGAAAGACTGAACAAGGTAGATGTGTTTAGATAGTTGAGCTATTAACAAGATAACAGTGTGGTATCTATTCCCCATCCCACGCCTTGATGACTTACTCGACCAAATTGGCTCTGCGTCAATTTTTTCCAAATTGGACTTGCGAAGTGGTTATCATCAAATATGAATCCATCCAGGAGACGAATGGAAGACAGCCTTCAAGACTCGTGACGGCCTGTTTGAATGGACGGTCATGCCATTCGGGTTGTCTAATGCCCCTAGTACATTCATGCGCGTCATGAATCAAGCATTACGGCTTTTTATTGGAAAATTTGTGGTGATTTATTTTGTTGACATTCTCATCTTTAGTTCCTCACTAACGGAACACATGGAACACATGCATGACGTTCTCTCTGTGCTTCGCCGCGACCATTTCTTTGCCACATGAAAGAAGTGTGAGTTTGGCGTCTCCAAAGTTCACTTTCTCGGATATATTGTCTCGACCAAAGGTTTATCCGTAGATCCAAGCAAGGTCGACGCCATTCGGTCATGGCCTACTCCGACAACAATCACAGAGACTCGCAGCTTTCATGGCATTGCCTCTTTCTATAGTCGGTTTGTTTCTCCATTCAGTATCCTTATGCCTCCTATCACTGATTATATTCGAGAGGGAAAATTCTCATGGACTCCAGCAGCTGAAAAAGCATTTCATATCATTAAAGAAAATCTCTGCTCCACGCCTATATTGGCTCTTCCTAACTTCAACGAGGTCTTTGCATTGCATATGGATGCTTCTAAAACTGGTATAGGTGCGATTTTAAGCCAAAACAATTGCCCTATTGCATTTTTAGTGAAAAGTTATCCAACTCTCGTCTTCATTAGAGCACATACGACGTCAAGTTTTATGCCATCGTCCAAGCAATTAAACATTGGCATCATTATGTATTTCACCGGGAATTTGTTTTCTACACTGACCATAATGACTTAAAACACCTCAGCACACAGGACAAAGTTTCATCGCGACACGCTTCTTGGATAGCTTACCTTCAGCAATTTACATTTGTTATTAAGCACACATTGGGGTCGTCCAACCGGGTGGCTGATGCCCTTAGTCGTCGCCACTCCTTAATCGCCACAATGCATGCCACCGTCCCAGGTTTCAGCTCGTTTGTTGACATCTACGCATCCAACCCCTTCTTTGGGAAGATTTTCGCTGATACAACCACCGGCCTTCCTTCCCCGTACACGCTCTGTGATGGTTTTCTTTTCCATGACAACAGGCTTTGTATTCCGGACTGTAGTTTACACCTCAAGCTGGTTTCGGAATTTCATCAAGAGGGACATGTTGGCCGTGATCGAACACTACACTTGCTTTCTACATCTTACTTTTTGCCCTCCTTGCGCCATGATGTAGAATGTTTTGTCGAACGGTGTGTTACATGTCAACAAGCCAAGGGCCATCCTACAAATGCCGGTTTGTATATGCCTTTACCCGTTCCAGCTCAGCCATGGAAGGATATCAGTATGGATTTTGTGGTTGGCCTTCCGCGAATTCACCGGGATTTGACTCTATCTACGTTGTTGTGGATCGATTCTCTAAAATGGTCCATTTTATTCCCAGCAAGAAGAAAATGGACGCTCTTCAAGTTGCCATACCTTATTTTCAGGAAATATACCGCTTACATGGTTTACATCGTCCATCGCCTTTCATCGTGATTCACGTTTTCTCAGTCACTTTTGGCGTTCTTTCTGTGGAAATTACTTGACACCAGCTTGGATATGAGTTTGGCCTATCACCCTCAAACCGATGGCCAAACTGAGGTCGTTAATCGGTCCTTTGGTAATCGCTTACATTGTTTGGTGGGGGATGCTGTCAAAAGTTGGGATTCACGTTTACCCCAAGCAGAGTTTGCACATAACCGGTCTATTAATCGGAGTTCTGGTTTTAGCTCTTTTCAGGTCATCTGTGGCATACTCCTTTGCACCCGGTCGACCTTTCTTGCCTCCCGAATCGTACTCCTCCTCATGGATATGCGTCTGACTTTTTCAAGGCCATCCTTGATACGCATGTCAAGGCAACACAACATTTGGAAGCATCAGCAGCCAAATACAAATCTGCAGCTGATTCCCATCGTAGGCGATCGAATGCCTGCCCACACCTATAACAAGCTCAAGTCCAAGAAGATAGGTCACATCACAGTTGCAGCCAAGATCAACGACAATGTTCATCGCCTTAGCCTTCCATCCGACATAACCACTTCTGGTGTCTTCAACGTACATTATCTTACCAAGTTTGCTCCTTCTGACGTACCATCTGATTTGTGGTCGAATCCTACTCACCCTGGGGGACCTGATGCAGCGGCATCGTCACTAACACCAGTGTAATCATATTTTCAATAGGTTTTCTTTTAGGATAAGGCTTAGTAACTTTTCTTTTTCTATTTTAGCTTAGTTTTCTTTTTCTAAAGGTTAAGGTTTTGGAACTTTTCCTTTTCTAAGTTTTCCTAGTTTTAGATAGATCATGACTTTTAGTCCACTATATAAAGATCTAGAGCTCTCATCATGTAAACACATTTTTGATTAATAGAAAGCCTTTGCTTTAAACCTTGTTTGATTTGATTAAATTCATCAAAGCAGAAAGTTTGTTTCACGAAGCTATCGAAAGAAACTCTTGATCGATCCAAAAACATGTCTCTTGAACCTCAACCATTCTTGATCGGCTGTTCACCCAATTGTACGCTGCATCAGACTTCAAGCCCAAAGATAAATTACGAGAATGCCCTTGAATGAGTTTTAACCTAGTTTATAAAGGTTATGCCATTGTTTAGGAAGAACACACACAGACAACACAAAAGTATTAGAACCCCATTATTCATCATATGCATTATATTATTTAGTTTTCTTAGTGGTTTAGGGGAGAAGATCTAAACTCCTTTAGAGATTTGTATTAGAACCCCATTATTCATCCTATGCATTATATTATTCAGTCTATCATGTTTTCTATGATCATGTCTGAGTAATTCTCTTAATAGATTTAGGTTCACAGTGGTATTGATGAATTAGCCCCAAAATAGGATTGCTAGGATGAAGAAAAATCAATCTTTGAAATTTTGTATAATGCTTGCGTTCTAGAGTAGTTAACTAGAAACCTGAACTTAGGACATGGACAACTACGAGAGTAGTTTCTTTGCCAGAATTGAATATTTTGAGCTAGGTTGTTAGATACATGCGAGAGCTGGTTTGATTAACCTAGCGGACAAACTTCCTATTTGATTAGCGTCGATCGACACGCGGCCTTAGTCGTCGATCGACAGTCTACTCCTATGTCTGCATACGAGAGTTGGAACAAGAGAGGGTCATACTAGTTAATTAATGTCCTCGCATATTAAAAATTCCCTGCATCTTATCCACTATAATTCACTTGTCTGAAACCCTAGATCTATCGTTTTCCATATTTGAATCAACTTTACTCATTTAGAAAATTTCCTTTTCGGATAAACTCACAATAAACCTTCTATTTATAGCTTGCCTAGCTTAGCCATTATATATATAAATCTATTTTGTGCCTTTTCTCTATGTGGATTCGATTTCTAAGTACTACAATTAGACATATCTTGGCAAGAGTAGTTCGTAAGGTTAACTTGATACATTGCCTGTTTTAAAATAAACCTTAACTCACACGATTTCAAAAACTGCAAACCAATCTTGCTATCACTTTACTGCTTATTAATCTTTGTCAAGCTTTATTACAAAAACAATAAATCTATCGTATAATCTTAGAGTCTCTATGGGTTTGATCCCTAAATAATACAATTGAACCTCTTATTTGAGAGAGTAATCAATAGCTCTAGGGTAATTTGAGCACGTATCAAATTTGGCGGCGTTACCGGGGACACTTTCCTATTACCATTAGATTTAGTTTAGAATATAGTCTAGACTTTTATTTTTATGTTGCTATTTAAATTATTTTCCATTTCCTGATGACACATGTACCTTTCGAAGAGAATACAGACTCTGAACGAAAAGCAACGATTGACACCATGAAAAGTACCGCTATTGATGAAAGTCCAGGACCGTCAGGCGACGCCCTTCATCAGCATTGATCGATATCGATAAGCCATAAGCAGGTAAGTCCCTTTTTAAGATAAAAATAATGAGGAATTAGTTCTAGAAGATCCAAAGGGTCATGCATGCAACAAAACAAACGAGCTCACTTATAAGAGGGATTCAATCCCAAACCAAATCACAAAAAACTTTAAATGAGATAAACGCCAATTGCCAATGCAAGATTTTTTAAATCCTAGCAGACCTATCCCAATAGGTCCGCAATAAGACTACGAGAGAGCGATAGAAAGGGTTTGGAACTCAATCGTGGTTTCATCTTCATGGTACATCAGGATCCTTTCAGTGGATCCCCTACTGAGCACCCGAACGATCACAATGAGAAGTTAGAAGACATGGTGAATGACAATCATAATCGCTGCAAAATTTTTCTTTTCTCCCTCGAGAGGGACACCAGGAGGTGGTTGGATCAATTATGTTCAGGGTCCCTGACATTCTAGAAAGACGTTAGGCGCACCTTCGCCAACTACTTCTTCGATGAAGGAAGATACTAGGAAGCAAGAAAAAAACTACTTTCACTCAAGGAACTCTCGAACCTTTTAAAAAAGATTGGACAAGGTTTAAAGAATTCTATCAAGAATGTCCACATCATGGCTTCTAAGAACCCCAGCACATCAACACCTTTTATAGAGGGTTGAAACTATATTATGAAACCACGCTCGACACAGTCAGCAGAGGAAATTTCAGTACTAGAAACCCCAAAGATGCCAAAATTTTAATTGAAAACATAGCTTTTTGGAAAACCTTCGAGAGATTCGACATTAAAGGGATTGAACGAATAAAGTCCGCATACAAGAGTCTACCAGGCTATAACCCCTTTTCCCCAAAATAAAACGAAAGCAAAACGAGAATTAGACAAAGCTATATTCAAGAAAGTATTTGATAAGGTAATTCTCGAAATGTCACTTAGTGATGCCATGAAAATTTCGCCACCAATAAAAAGTACGTCAAAGATGCGATGTCGTTAGGTTTTCAAACAATGGAGCACAGCGTCATGATGGTTACTGAGTAAGTAAGTTTTGTTATCCGAGGAGAAACTCCGATTAAATTTCCGGACCCTGGCAGTTTTGTTCTAGATTGCAACATCCACAATGAAAGATTCCAGAGATCTCTATGTGACTTAGTCTCTAGTGTAAATCTAATGCCTTGTTCCGTAGCAATCTCTCTCGGTTTCAATAAGTTCAAACCCACCAGGATAACCCTCATTTTAGCTTATAGATCCACTAGGACTCTGGAAGGTATCCTTGAAGACGTGCCTATACAAATAAATGAGTGTCATATACCTACTGACTTTATCGTGTTAAAATACAGATAGAAACCAAACGACCCCCTTACACTAGGATGACCATTCCTGTCCACAGCCAGAACAATCATTGATGTCACAAAAGGATGTATATGTCTAAACATTGGAAATCTACCAATGGTTTTTGACATGGAGATAATAATCAAGAAACCCTTGATCGACGGGGATTCCTACCATACCGATCACCTCTCTGAAATAGCCGAAGAATCGTTTATGGAGATGTGTTATGAAGACCCCTCAGGCATAGCTCCTACAAGCCCTGAAGGAGACGTTTTTATATTGAATGATTGATCTGATGAATGTGCGAGATTAATAAACAAAAGCAAAGAAGAAATGAATGTCGACATTAATGATAATGATTGTTTGTCAACAAATGATCGATACCCAGAGGCCACCATCTATCAAAACCATTCCACATCAGATGACTGGACTTCAGAAAAAACCCCAAAACTCGAGCTTAAACAACTTTAACTAGACATAAATATGCTTTCCTCTATGATAGTTCTTATCATGTTATTATCAACGCCAACTTGAGTGGTGGAAAACTAGCCTTATTGTTGAGTAAGTTGAGGATATATCGCAAACGCTATTGGATACTCCCTCGATGACATTCCAAAATTTTCACCAGACTTATGTATGCATAGGATACACCTGGATGATGATACAAAATCATCTATCGAACACCAGAGGAGGCTAAATCCTAACTTGAAAGAAGTAGTAAAAAAAAGAAATTATGAACCTTCTGGAAGCAGGTTCATTTACCCAATTTCATATAGCAATTGGTTTAGTTTGTTGCATGTAGTTCCTAAGAAAGTAGGAATCACGGTGGTGAAAATGACAAGGATGAATTAATCCCAATGAAAATTGTAACTGGACACATGATGTGTATCGATTACATGAAACTGAATGCCGCCACCATAAAGGATCATTTTCCCTTACCTTTTATAAATCAGATCTTAGAAAAGGCTCGCAAGCCATCAATACTATTGTTTCCTTGATGGGTATTCATGATTTTTCCAGATCCCCATTCACCCGGATGACCAAGAGAAGACTACTTTTACATGTCCATATGGAACGTTTGCATATTGCAGGATGCCCTTTGGCCTTTGTAATGCTCATGCTACCTTCCAGAGATGCATGATGTCTATTTTTACACACGTGATTGAAGATTTCATGGAAGATTTCATGCACGATTTCTCTGTATACTGACCAGATTTCAAAAAATGTCTTACAGCCTCTGCAAAGTGTTAGCCAAATGCGAGGAGAAAACGTAGTCCTTAGTTTGGAAAATGTCATTTCATGGTCAACAACGGAATTGTTCTAGGACACAAAGTTTCAGCAGTCGGTATAGAGGTGGATAGAGCCAAAATAGAAGTGATGACATGTCTGCCACCGCCCACAAACGTAAAAGACGTTCAAAGTTTTTTATGACACGCCAGATTTTATAGGAGATTCACTAAAGATTTCAGCAAAATCGCTAGACCCCTTACAACCCTCCTATGTAAAGAAGTCAAATTCGATTTCAAATCCGAATGTCTAAAGGCTTTTAAGGAAATCAAATCAGCTCCCACTACAGCTCCAATTGTACAAGCACCAGACTGGAATCTGGCTTGAAATAATATGCGACGCCAGTGATTTCGCAGTAGGCGCAGTACTTGAGCAGAAAAAGAAGAACAAATTGCATGCAATCTACTACCTTAGTAGAACTCTCGACAATGCATAAAGGAATTATGCAAAAATAGAAAAAGAGTTATTGGATGTGGTGTTTTCTTTTGAAAAAAAATTCTTCCTATTTAGTTGGTTCAAAAGTAGTTGTCCACACTTACCACGCTGCTTTGAAGTACTTAATGCAAAAAAAAGATGCTAAACCGCGACTTTTAAGATGGATTCTACTCTTACAAGAATTAGACATAGAAGTCAAGGATAAGAAAGGAGTGGAAAACGGAGTTGCATATCACCTTTCGAGAATCAGGGTAGATGATGACGTTCATATCGACGATTTCCTGCCCATCGAAAATGTTTACCAAGCAGACTCAACATTTACCGAAAATGTACGTATAGCATCTGAAGATGCATTGATCGATGTTCCTAATGAAACCTCGATAAATTTCATAAACGAGGCAAACATAGACACAAAGACCAATGAGATTATATACGAAATTACAGTAAAAGTTGTTTGTACACCCTCATAATTCAACCAAGCTTCTCCCAAAGATTGAAGTTTAAGTCGGGGGTGTGCGCGCTGAACACGACTATCAATGATAGACCATGGTTCACCGACATCGTGAACTATCTTGCGGCTGACATAGAACCAAAAGTTCTTAAAGGATATCACAAAAAGAAATTCCTAACAGAAATCCGAAGATATTACCAGGTCAAACTTTACCTCTATAAACATTGTTCAGACGTCATATACAGATGATGTTTGCGGAAAGTGAAGTCCCAGACATTCTATGCCACTGTATGGATCATATTACGCTGGGCATTTCGCTAGTTTCAAGATAGTATCAAGAATTCTCTAGACAGGCTTTTGGTGGCCGACTATGTTTAAAGACGCTCAAGCACACATAGCACAATGTGACCCTTTCCAAAGAAGAAGAAAAACCGGGAAAAGACATGAAATGGATCAAAACTTCATACTTGAAGTAGTAGTGTTTGATTGTTAGGGTATAGACTTTATTGATCCTTTTCCTTAATCTAACGTAAATCAATACATTTTAGTTGTTGTGGACTATGTATCAAAATGAGTGAAGCTACAGCAACTCCAAAAACAATGTTGCTGTAGTCGTTAAGCTTTTCAAAAACATCATCTTTCCTAGATTCGGAATCCCACGAATAGTTATAACGACGGAGGTACCCACTTTATCAAAAAAAAAGTATTTGAAAAACTTCTCAAGAAACACGGAGTCCACCACCGAATTGCTACACCTTACCACCCTCAAACCAGCAGACGAGTAGAAGTTTTTAACCGCCAGATCAAAGAAATCTTAGAAAAACGGTAGGATCGACCCGTAAGGATTGGTCTACAAGGTTGGATGACAAGCTTTGGGCTTAACGGACTGCGTTTAAAACACCACTTCCCCATTTCATTTACTTTATGGGAAAGCTTTTCATCTCTCACTAGAACTAGAACAAAAAGCAGACAAAGATAATAGATTTTGATGAAAAATCAGCTGCAGAAAGGAGGCTAATACAAGTTAACGAGTTGGACGAGATCATAAATCATGCTTATGAGAACTCAAAGTTTACAAGGAAAGAACAAAATCTTATCATGATAAAAAAAAATCATATCAAGGCATTTCGAACCTAATGACAAGGTACTTCTAGACAACTCCCGTTTAACGTTATTTCCTGGAAATTTAAATTCTCGTTGGTTAGGAACCTTCACTATAAAAGAAGTCACACCATATGGAGCTATCGTACTCATAAACTCAAAAAACGAAGAGTTCACAGTAAATGGACAAAGAGTGAAGCACTACTAGGCAGAAGCGGAAATTTTTCGCTCTCAGACCGTGCATTTGGGTATACCAACGCCTGATTGGTATAACGTTTGGTCAAGGTGATGACCTTAAACAAGCGTCAATTGGGAGGCAACCCACCAAAAAAACAATAATAATATATAGTTTAATAATTTTTTTTTATTCTATGGCTTTAAAATTAGTTTATAGGAATTATTAATTAGGTAAAAAAATTAGTTTAAAGATGAAAATTATACAAAAGGCATCGATTGATGACACACCATGTATGTCGATCGATGGCATGTGTCGATACTCGCACCCTTATAACTTAACACTTCACATACCCAAGAAAACACCTTAAAAGCAAACACCGATTTCTCTCTGGTCCTTCAATCGATTTCAGTGATTTTAAGCCATAACCCCTTCGATTTCTCATTTCTATCCATCTATTACATTTGTTCAGTCAAACTACAAGGTATTCTCTCAAAATATCTTTTTCTCGGAAAAAAATTTGGGTTTATGAAAGAACTTTGTTTAGTTATATGAATTAGAGTTCTGTAAAAACGAATTAGGGTAATGAGATGGTAGAATAAGAATTATCAGGATCTATTTATGATTATTGGTGTGTTGTGAATTAATTCGAACAGATTTTGTTTTGCAGGTCTTGCGAACAAGCATCAATAGATGTCGACTGTGTATCGTCGATCGATATGCTTAGCATTTCATCGATCAATGATATTTGTAATTCATCGATCAACACTCGTTGATGTTTGATTATACATGCTAATTCTGTGTTTATTAATGATGCAGATAGATGAACGAAGAACAAAGAGACGGCATGACCATGCTAGAAGCTCCAGAGAACCACCACATATCCCTTGTCGAGACCCTTGGCCGTTGGAGAAAGAAGGAGATCTTATCAACATTTTTGAGGAATAATCCAACCCGGCCTCGATCCACCGCAATAAGTAGGGAGTGTACCTAAGGAAGATATCTGATGAGTGGGATGACCACGACACCCTGTATTACAACGCTTGGCAGGATGTCATTAAACCTACGTGTTTGATGGACTAGGATATTGTTAGGAGGCTGGGTCTCGATGCTGATTTGAAGGATATGATCAGCAAGTTGGGCTTGGGCACGATGGCTACCAGGTCCTACGATCTCTACCCCGATCTGGTTAGGAAATTCATGGCCACTGTTCAGGTTTACAACACCCACGAGAGGGTCAAGAGGGAAAGAGAGGGCACATTGATATTCTTTATCTAAGGCATCAGATACAGGATACCTATCCCGGCCCTCTGCGAGATCTACGGGTTTGAGTATGCCGACAACCTGCATTGCACCGTCGCTGTATTTCCTGGACAGTCAGCTTTTTGGAGTTTGCTGGCCACTGGACATTTCGACTCAGGCACAGCCACCCAGACCGACATTTGCCACCCGACGCTGCGTTACGTCATCAAGGTTCTGTCCAACACACTGTTGTGCAGGAGCTTACAATGTTGTATTATACAGTGCGCGAGTTGGTTAACTTGGGAGATTTGCAGAGACAGGTGAAGGATCATTGGATTAACCTAGATGCTGTGATTGGTGAACATTTGGTCAGGCTAAGAAGAAGCCATTTCAGGGAATGGGGACCAAGAAGGAGACAGTTGGGAGTTTGCTTACACCTATCTTCAGGCATCTAAACATCAGGCTGGGTCAGACCATGGTTAGCACCAACAAGAACTTCATGGATGGAGCACATTTGACAAGCACACAGTGGCTCAAGGAGGGTCATTTCTGGAGTTTTAAGGATGCCGACGAACCACGTCTACTAGAGATGCCTCAGCGGACAGTTACAGATTTTGACGATGACCTCTCCAGACTCGAGTTGCATCCAAAACCGATCCTCCTATGTAACCCTAGAACCCGCCCACGCAGTCCAGCTGCACTAAGAGCTGCTCAAGCCGCTCAAGAACCACCAGATGCACCACTCCATGAGTTCCTCACCATCTCGGACCTCCCCATACACGACCTTGGTGACTTCCAGCGCATTGTACTAGTCGCTCTTGAGGCCATCTGCGCTAGAGTGTCGAGATGCCGTGGCATGAACAGAGGGAGTGTCAGAGCCAGGTCACCAGCACCCGCAGCAGGACCCGCACATGACTCAGAGTATGACCCTGATGATGGCACTGATGAGGGCTAGTTCTTATCTTTCTATCTTTTCGCTACTTACCTTTTTTGTTTAGTTTATCAGGATTAATGTTCAAACTTATTTTACTTTGTTATGCTATGACTTGAGACATAATTTATCTCGTTACTAATGCGTGTTAAGTGTCTAACAGTATTAACTAGGCTGACTGATAATATTTTAATGAATTAGACCACCAGATACGTTGAAACTGAGAGAAGAATTGTTATGTCGAACCAGCATCTAACAATGTAGCCGTCGATCGACGGTCTCGACAGAGAGGTATGATATTCTCACATACTAGCAAGTTTTCTTTCGTTTTTGTTTATTTACTTCGCCAAACTTAGACTAACTAACACCGAGGACATTGTTGTTTAAGTCTGGGGGAGATAGTTACTAACATTGAGTTCTATTTTGATATTTTCTGAATTTTACATGGTTTTATAAGAAAAAATATTATGGAGCCAAGAATGGGATTATGATCAGATTTATTTTTACTTATTATCAAACCATTCTATAGACCATTTTAGATTTGTTGATTGCAGAGAGTACTAGGGATACCAAAGTGAATCATCTTGCCACTATATCACACTGCTTAGAAAGTTTGAATGAACCATAGCTAACATCCAACCGACTTTGACTTATTTGCTTGCTTTGGGGTTTGACATACATTGGATCGGATTCATCTTGCAAGTCTGGAAGGTAAAAGTCTGTGTGCTTCTGATTCCCTCCTCTCTCTCTCTCTCTTTGGCATTTATAAAAATAAAAGACTGAGATTATTTCATGAAAGATGCAGAGGGGTATGCAATTTCATGTGACCCTATTATTCTAATTTAGAAAGGAATGATCACATATTGTGTAAATGAGGGGTAGGTAAATTACATGTGACCCCATTATACGCTCACACTTTGTTGGACAAAAAAAAGATGAATTGTATCAGCATTATTGATTCATTGGACTTATAAAAAAATAATATAAGGATATTGAGAGAAGAGAGAAAGGGATCAGATAAGATTGCCAACGTGTTCAGATACTTGCAGGGGTAAGAGTCCATATTTCATTTGATCGGTACTCTCAAGGTAAAGCCTGCACTTTTATTTTATACAAGAAATGAGGTTTGTAGAGAGGTGAGTCAAACTAGTATTTGCTAAGTTGTTGGTAGAATGGATTTGGTTGCGATACTAGGATAAGGTGTATAAAATTTCTCAAAATGGACACTTGTTTGACATGGTTGCTCTGGGAACCAAAATTCGCACTGTTGATTTTAGAAAAATAAGGAAAGTCAAGAAAACCCTAACTTTCCTAGAGGTTCGAATTCTCTGCGAGAGCCAGCGATAAGTAACCAATAAACACGGAAAATATGTAAAGACAATAAAGCGAGTTTATTAAAAGTAGCACTTTATTTCGAATTTGCGTATGAGCATTCCAGAGACAAAAGCATACAAGAAGCTTGACTGGAAACAGGATTACAAAGAAACTCATCTAACACAAGCAGTTAAAAGAGACTAAGTTTGCAAGCACTGCCACCTATGTCGAGAAACACCTATGTGGCCGCAACTCGCTTAACACTAAACGAAAAACACGAAAACGGTTTTAAAGATTTCGGAATGGAACTTATGAAAGACTGCCTACATACCCCTTTCAAGGATCAAGGTGAACGTAGTTCAATTAAAAGATTGGAACAAGAGATCAAACTGCCTGAGCAAGTTCGTCTAGTAATCGAGTTTCAGTCATAGAAACTGAATTTGTCGAGAATAAAGCCTAAGGTTTCTAAGTAAAGAGTTACAGAGTCTAAAGAATCATCCCTTGCACCTCTCGCCTTAGCATCCCTTATATACTCCTCCTAGGTCGGTTTGCCCTTCCTTTTTCTACCCACGGGTTGATTTATCGCTTTGCAGAAATATTCCATTTTTCTTTGATCTTCATGATTATCCCTTGAAACTTCACAATTACCTTCGAACTTCAAATTTATCTCCTTCCACGAATAATAGATATACCTTCGTAATATCCTTGTACTCGATTTCGTCCAAAATCGTAAGTGGGATTTTAGCCGCATTTTAGACCTTTCGGAGAGGGCAAGTTGAAGGGGGTGAGTTAGACGAGGGCGAGTAGGAGAGGGTGAGTAGGAGAGGGCGAGTTGGAGAGGGCTAATTGCAGAGGGTGAGTTGCAGAGGGTGAGTTGAAGAGGGCGATTCGGAGAGTGAGGTTGCTTGTGCTGATGCTTTTTTCCGGTCTCATTCTCTCTGTTGAGCGGTTCGTAGACCTTCGGAACTATTTTGTTCGTTTTACGCAAGTCTTTCCGTAAGCATTTTCCGGAACCTGTTTTCGGAAAGATTGCGTCACAGATTTTCCTACAAGGTATTTCCACGAAAACTTTTCAAATTTTGTTCTACAGAAAGATTGTTCCTAAACTTGTCATGTTTGTATTAAAGCTTTTATTTCTTGTCTAGGATGAATACACGGACTTTTGTTCTGATATCCTTATTTAAATGGGCTCGGCTTATGCGGTGTAGTTTTCTTCGATATATTTGGCTCTTATTTATCTAAAGAATATTTCTCAGAAGATTTTAGCCGTTGATTTTGACATGGACCAATTTTGACCCCCAAAATTTAGGGCCCAAGCTCGTAGATTTTATGTGTAATTCTTGCTAGTAGTGATAGGAAGTTAGGTGGAATAAATGGCTAAAAGGTCCATTGACGAAACCAGGTTTTCCGAAAGTTGAAATTTTAGCTGCTCTCCTAAGAATGGAACGCGATAAGATTTGGGCTGCGCCTTGTAAAGGACTGGCAACGTACCCTTGTCGAAGGATCAAGCCTTTTCGTAGTTCGTCTTGAAGTTAAGATTCTTACGATCTGTTTTCCAGTGAGATCTTTATGGTTTAGTTATGTGTCGTGTAGAGATTATCGAGCTGTTGCTGCTGACGGACATTTTATATTGGACCTTTGCCGGCCTCTGAGATTAGCCTTGTTGGATGTTTGCTCTGGCCAAGTTTTTGCTCTTTCCAAGTGTGGCTGTTTGAGATGTTTCGCAGTGTTGCAAGGGTTTAGTCTTACCCTGCATTGGAGAACATTTTGGTTTGTCTCCGGGATGTTCGCAGCCAAAACTGTTATTCCTGTTTGGATGTTAAGTAGCTTGATTTATGATAGAAGAATTAGGACCAAGGGTTGCATAGATTTGGTCCTCGAAGAAGTGTTTTCCTTCACTGTGCTTTGTGAAGAGTCGGCCCTCCGAGATTTATTTCGTATATTTTTAAAGGATGTTTTGTACGGCTCCAAGAGCATTGTTACGTGTTTTTCCTTACATGCCAGCGTTTTTATGGGTTAAATATTGTGGGGCTTAAAGTGAATTGTGGAGTATATAGAACTTGATCGACTTTTCCCGAAAATTATCAAGCTTTCCATTAACCGTTTGGTTATTAGGGACTTGAGTCTCATTGTAAATTACTTATCGTATAATTTTATATTATGGGTTATAAGATAATTATTTGCGAATCGACAATTGGCATTTCAGAAAAATCGCGGATTGTCATTTAGACTTTTTAAGTATCGGACGGTGCGGTGGTTGCTCAAATGTTTTGTCTTGGCAGAAGGATGTGTTCAGCCGCATAGTCCGAGGACGTGCTGTGTCAAGGATTAGACCATGGCACTTTCTTTTTAACATTAGGTCATGTTATTTAGAATTGTCCTAAAGGGGATACAAATTCTGGTTCAGACTTTTACTGGAGAGGCATAGTGGCCAAGGGGCCAAAGAACGTTTGTGAAAATTGATAGGCCAAGTATGCCAGAGTTTTCCTTGTTAAGATGGCCCGATGGTTGTAGGAAACGATTTCCCGCTTTCAGGTTTTATACGTTGAATGTTTCGTACAACGTTTCCTTTAGTTGTATGAAAGCTGTTTTGTCATTGTCCGAGGAAGACGAAGCCTAAAAGGCTTGATATAGAATCCGTGCGGAATCAGCTGTGGGATGATTGCCTGCTCTTATGTAACCGAGGGATTGAAAGACAGAAGCCAGCAAGGCGAAGGGCTAAAGAATTAAATCTGTTAGAGTGTAGTGTGAAGAGTTAAAGTTTAGATTGGTCGTCCAAAGTCAGATCATACGGCTTCATTTTTTTGCTATACGAAAGACACTTATTCGTAAAACTTGTTTATGTTTTAATTTCAAAAGTTTCTTCGTTTGACTTGATCTGATTCTACGGAGGATTTTCCTTTCAAGTTTTACAAGATGGGCTTCTCATAGGAGCAAATGCAGAGCGTTTCTTGAAGATTACTCGTGATGTTTGCGACAAGGATTAGGTTTTCCTGATTGCGATTTTGTATTGCGAAGTCGTTTTGCATGATACTGATCTTGTTTTCTTGCAGGATGTTTCGTACAATCATTTTAGTTGTATGAAAGTAATGGGTGATTGGGCGCATTGTATTGAGATGTCAAGGTAGCAATGCTTCCACAGATTTTTTGAGAACATTCCCACTTTGATTTCGATCCTTTGGTGAAAGTTTCTTCGTGACACTCATGGATTTTTACTGAAGGTTTATTTCGTTACAATCTAGTCGCGCAACGTTTTTCGTAGGTTTCTTGAGCGGAACGAATCGATCAACCAGCGTAGAATCTACTCAACGAGCGGGGAGAAAATGTTCTCTTTGTTGTGCTTGCTGCTACATGTGTTCTCAATTTTGTGTGTTTTTGATGCTTTTCCATGATTCACTTGGTTCAACAGAATCTGTGAGCAATGCTTTGATGCCTGAAAGATTTCTCGTATAAATTTTTGACTTTGATACGAAACTCGTTTTTATTAGGTCAAAAAGATCTTCAAGACTTTGGCTAATCGTCGAGTATTTGATATTGGTATAGGTTTTCTAAACGCATGATTGCGACAAAAGATGTTGTATTGTCATTCAGATTATGTTCATGACGGTTTGGATACATTGCTAGTATTTATACGAATCTTAGATTTGGCAATTGCTTTGGGACGACTTTGATGAGGCGTCGAATTGCCTAAGTGTTTTTCTGCATGTTCCTGCGGCAGTTTGCTTTGTCAAAAGTGTTTTCTTGATGCCGGAGGCAAAAATATTTTGAAGTATGGGGAGTATCACGAGTATAGTATACACACCTGCTCCCTCCTTTTTAAGAAAGAAAATGGCTGACCGAGATATTTTAAGGGTTGGATACGTTTTATTTTTGAGTATTTAGGGATGATCAACCAATTCTGGGTTGATTTAAATATGATGTTGGATTGTGATTTGGTGGTATTTTGGTTGACAACTTGAGGATTATGTTGGTTTAAAGAAAAATGCTAGAATGAGTCGGTTTTGCATAGAGTTTAGATCGGTTTGCAAGATCTGTCTGAACAATTAAGAAACAATAGATAGAGATAGGGAAAATCGCATAACATTTGTTCGCTAAGACTATCCACCTATAATTTGAGTTCTAGAAGTTTACAGCAATCTCGTAAGCATTTTTGTTTTCTTAGTACCTTCTACAAAAAACCTCCAGCAGTTTGATTTCAAAATTTCCCAATCGAATATACCTTAGGTTTCTCGAGGTGCGTTTGGTGTCTCGCCATTTTGCTTGATCATTTTCTTCCTCTTTTCATTTCTGTCCCCCTCATCGAAGTATTTTGGCGTTTATGAATAGCCAAGGCGACAGCAGGAGATGCCAAGGGCGACCAACGAGATGCCATAGGGCGCGATCAGAAAGACTTGTCTATGACCAATGAGGCTTCGTGATGAGGTCATAGGTGATGAGGTCGGAGAGAGAGTGACAGTGAGACATCAACACAGAGGCTGAATGGGCGAAGTTGCACTCTCATATCCGGTCTCATCTCTTCCTCTCGAGAGTCTTTTCGTATGATCCTTTGTTTGATTTTCCGAAGTTTCTGATCGCTTCGAGGTTTATTTTAGGGGAGGTCTTTTGGTAAATATTGGTCAAATGTTAGCTCTATGAAAGTTCTATCATAACATATTAATTTACGAATGATGCTCAGACAGTAAATATTGTCGAGTTTATTTTACGAATCTATCTCGTAAATGATCTCGAGCTTAATTTTACAAAAATTGTTCGCAAAATTGTTATGAGTGTCAGATTATGAAAGTTATTCGCCAAATATTCTATGAGTTTATTTTAACGAAGCTTCTTCGTAAACATGGTGTGAGTTTTTGTGAAAATTCACGTTTTGCAGTGGTTCCGCAATTTAGTTTAAGGGTTTTAGTATCAACAACTCTGGCTGTGATGGCTCTTTAATTGTTGCGGACTCACTTGATCAGAAATTTTTGCGTCGTTTCTGTTTGAATTGATAATCCCGGAAAGATTTTGAGTATCAAGCTGGTGTTGTTGCGCGGAGTATAGCTGATGGCAGAGTCTTGGACATCAATCATGCCGGTTAAGAATGTACAAGTGGCCCGTATATGAGGATACTATAGTCGTTATGACCTGATAAATAGTAGTATCGATAGCTTTCGGGCATTTTTACGAAATCGTAGAGTTTCAGATATAACGTTATAGCAGTGAGGGAAACGATCTCGATAAACGATGAGATAGCGTGCAATCTTGTGCCAGCGCACCCGTTTTGGCTAGGTGAGTCTGGTGTGACAGTCTGCGTTGAGTTCCCGGCCTTGTTAAGTTTCAAGTGATTCAATAGAGAGTCTAACCTATGGTGCGTCTGGGTCTGGTCGCAAAAAGATTATTCAGATACACAATGGGAATTGTCTACCGAGCAGCCGATTTGCCGAACATCTCTATTTTGTCCACGAGTCAGAGAGAATTCGCTCATATGGACATCGTTGACTGCGTTTTCGCGAGCTTACAAGGAAGGCAAGTTTTGACTTTTCACAAGAATGTAGGATTTGTTGCGGAAAACTTCTTTTAGTCGAGACTCATTAGAGCAGAGCTGAGACAATTTCTCCAACTCGAAATTACATTTACTGATCGAGGTGTTGATATATTTTTTGTAATCGTTGACATTTTATGTTTAGACAGAGAAAGCGCGGAGGCTCGTTTTGGTTCTCTTGCTGTCCTTTGGAGAGAAGTCGCGACTACGTATTCGAGTTTTGTGAGATGCGCGAACGAGTGTCTTTGGCGTAAGAGTTTGCCATAGGAGTATCAGTGCTGCGAGTTTGCCCTTTTCATATTTCCAGACATGGTTTCGATTCAACCATTTGCAGGCCGTGAGTTAGAGTAATCCGTA